>VXAB01012529.1:487593-503976 GCA_013399175.1 Odontophorus gujanensis
GCAGCCAGTTTGGCCCAGTTCCGTGACAAATGGGGGGGGAACCCACGGACCTGCACCCTAGGAAAGAGGAATGAGGAACAGGGGGAAGGGCAGGGAGATGGGAAATGGGCCTGAAAACAAAACAGCAGTAATGATCTGAGGAGGAAAGTTCATTTACTAAATATGATATCAGAATGCAAGATAACACAATATAATACAGTGTAATTGGAACTGAGGCTAATAAATCAAACAAAATGAGAGAGAGAGTATCCAAAACAGAAAGCCTTACTGTAAAGCTGAAGGTGAGATGGTTAGGGAACACACAACGACAGGACAAGCAGCAAAAAGGGGCAGTCTCAGGACTTGTGTACAGTTTTATCTTTTCCTCTGAGCAAATAACAGGAACACAAAATCCTCTGGGGTATGTAGCTCTTCTCTTCTGAGAACCAGGTACCCAGAAATTCAGCAGTCCACAGATTTGGAGCATTAACATCAACTTGCAGTTCTTTTTACACGATGTGATGATGTAGAATACCAATAACAAAAATCATAAAATGATGGCATCAGTTAACATCAGAGACCAGTGAGCACTATGATTAACAAGTGTAACTGTAAATGCACAAAAGTGAAGGAAACGTCATGTGAATGCCATGTGAAAAGCCTTGAGAAGCCACTTAGCAGAGATCGCTAGAATAAGAGAGAATGTGTAATTCAAGATTCCCTTTTTGCCACCAGTACTCAGAAATGTTGAATTGTTACATTGTTGTGGGGACACAAAAGTTGTATGTGTTTCCCATTCAAGCCATGGTTAGACATCTTCAGTAGAAACTGTCCTCAGGGGTCAGCAAGGTTAAATGAACTTTCCAACTTAGAAAGGCAGAGACATTTACAGGTCAGGCCCAGATATGGTATTCAGCACATATTAAACGACCTCACTGAAATTCATTTCCTAAAACACACGATTGTATATTTTTCATTAGATACCTCTCTCTGAAAACTTTCCAATGCAAAACCAGTAAAAATGTACAAAAAATACCTGTAAACATATATACTTAGACATTAAAGCACCGTCTATAGAATACACCTAGAGAATCTAGGAAATACGTAATTACTCTGTGTTGCAAACCAGAAGGCTCTATATTCATCTGTATAATGACTACCTGGTATTTTTGTCACTAAATTTACATTTTAAATCATTAGAAGCACTGAAGCTAGAAAAGTAATAGACTGACAAAATATTATTAATCTATTATTTGGCCACTCTTGGATTATTCATTGTAATATTTTACGGTGCTTTATCAAAATTAATTCTGAAACCAAAAAATCAACAGTAGTAATCATGCTAAGAAACAAATTACTTGCTAAAATAAAACATTTTCAAACAGTCTTGCTTCATTTGTTGTGCTAGCAGAGGTCTGAGTCAAGGTTCCTGTTTTCTTTCAGCAAGGATATCACAAGCATTGCTCAGCATCCTTTTCCCATTTTATAGGGGTAGCAGTGAAGACACTGGATTCGAGTTCAGACACAAGTTATGGAGATTAAAGCCCACCAGATTACTTTTGATTTAAAATGCAGGATAAACAAAGGTACTTGCTGCAGCCAAGCTGAGGAACTTCACATATTTATGTAAGACAGATTGCAAAAGTCCAAATTGAAGTTAGCATGGAAACCTGACTCCCAGTAGCTCAATGTGACTATATTCATTGGCTTCAGTAGATCAAGACTCTAATGTCTATAGTCTATTAACAGAGCTTAATTTACTTTTACACCAAAGCTTGACTGTCACTTTACTTTTTTGCCTTATAACATCCTTTTTCCCTTTTCAGCAGTGAGATAAGCATTTTCCTTGTTGATGTGACTGATATGTTAGAGATATGTCAGAAAGGTTACTGAAAGAAATCACTGGGGCTAACATTACTTTATTAAATCTTCATCCTTGATTATTCACTTCATTTTAATTGTAAAATGAATTCTGAACTACATGTAAGAAATTCACCATGCATTAAATGTTTTCTCTGAAAATATGACTGTACAAAAATAAAACAAGTCTGGCTTCCTGTCAATGTTTCATTAAGTTTAAAATTCTCAGTATTTCTCTTCAGAAAAACAAAATTTTAAAACCTGATAGCTAATTTCCAAAATGCAGTTCTGGGAAATGAAATTCCTTTTACATTTTTTAAAATTCACACTTACTTTCTATGCCAGTATGTTTCAAGATAACAAAGTTATCTAGCACAGTGAGGAACCCATTATACAGTATAAATATTTAACTGAAAACTGCATCTCACATATAACTTCTATTTCATCTTTTAAGACGGAAATACAAAGGAAATGGAATAGCCATGCAATCATATATATACTGGGAAGGAGCATGTGATGACAAAGGAAGAACGCACATAGGAGAGAAACTGAAAAGGGAGCAAGCACAACTAAAAGGCAAAAGGACAGAGAAGGAGAGAAAAAGAATGTGAGGGACTTGGAACTAGCTAAAAGTGAGGAACTGAGAGCAAGTAATGTGGAAATGAAGGGTCATGGAAAAGAAAAAGTTCCGAAGGGGATAAGAAGAAGGAAATGGAGAAGAAACAGCTGATGTGAGAATAACATTACCTGCAAACACTTTCCATAGCTTTGCACAAAGTTTCTCCCATTGATGCAAGTTGATGTATTCTGTGTGAATAGTTTTCATTTCTTTCATTTCTCTGTCCCTCTCTTGAATTCAAAACATTTAACATAATTTTAAAATTTAATGTCTTCTGTTTTCCAAAGGAATTTAAAAAAAAAATTAAAATAAATACTATTATAAGTAAACTCTACTTCTCTTCACATCCTTACCAGTTCCCCTTCCTGATCTCTCCTACAGCACTGATGTAGAGCTACACACTAGACCTAAAAAGTCACACCCTTGCATCCCCAAAGCCAGTGCAAAAAGATCTTAAAAAGGGAAAAGTCTTCTTTAAGTGAACACCTCCGAGGATCTCTTGCACCTTAAGCTGGAACTACAGACAGTATTCCTGCAGAATTCCCAGTTTGGGAATGGTTATGATCTGCTTAGGTGCCTGCTAGAAAACACCAGCCATGCTTGAGCTGGGTAAAGATAATGATGAGATGACCACGTACTATACCTCGGTTGCTGCTCAGGTGCAACAAGATATAAGTATCACCACGAACTCGTTCACATGAGACTTAATTAGCTAGTCTGTTCCCTCAGAATCAGGAGAGCACTGGAGCAATACTCAGTTCCCTTCAGAGAGTATGTAACATGGAGCTGGAAGATCAGACAGCCTTTGGCCATAGTGTGACTACTAATCCAAATTCTTCATGGATGCCTCAGGGAAGAAGATTTGCTCCAAGATCAGAAGTTCTACTGTGCATTTCTTTTGCTAACACTAAAGCACTATTGATGGCACATAGAATGTTAAGAGATAAAAGATTTCTTAAAAGCTGATCAAATAAATAAATGGGATGGGACAAGGATCTTAAGGAACAATTTGGAAGTGACTAGAAAAAGAAAAAAAAAACAACAAAAAAAAGAAACACAAAGAGTGCTGTAGAAAATAGAATGAAAGGTGTAAAAATAGTCATAACTTCTCTTTGTGCAAAACTGATTGTAATTTTAATAATAGCTCAAATTTAAGTAATCTATCAAACATATTTTACACTAATCTTCTGGTTTCAGTGATAGATTCAAAAGGAACTAAGTTCAGTAGTTAAAACTTTTGTCACAGATTACCATTTTAAGTGCTATTTACACAAGGAAATGGGCACAAGTAGTTAAACATGGGCATAACATTGTTCAAATTCAGATTGGAAAACAAAACAACAATGACAAGGAAAGCGTTAGTAAAGAAAGCAAAGTGTAGTCTATGCCAGGAACACAGGGACCACAGGACTAGGGGATTTGCCATCAGGTTGCCATATTGTTAGTACTTTAGCAATACACATTATTTGTGATAATAATGTAATGAGCAAAGATAAGGTGAAGGCAGAAGGATTAAAAGAGAACACTCAACACATATAAGCCACGCTACATCTACCAAATTCCCAGTGCAGCTGCTTCAGGGATACTAAGCCTTATGCAGACAGCTGCAACCCCTTGTTGCCATCTGTGGCTTGCATCTCTGCTGCCACCACTTATGATGATCTGCACAGTTGCAAAGGCATAACCCTCCCATCGACAGAAAATATCTGCTCCCACACCTGCTTGCAGGGGTCTAGCACCCAATCCATAGAGTGCAAGGATTTTCCTGAGACTTAATCATCTGGTAAGTAATCTGAGGAGCGATGGCTACAGAGAAGAATGTCTTGCCAGCTGAGGCATCAGATGGCAACACTGAGCAGGCATTAAGTTATCATCAGTTTTATTAGGCAATGCTAATCTTATCCATTCAGACTTGCTAATTACACTTCAGGAGAAAGTTTTATTAAAAACAGTGCAATGGGGACAGGAACTGGGTCAAATTTTGAGGGTAGGTCAAACTTTCTGTAAGTGTTCACAGAATTTCTGGAGCACTGATTTCCAAAAGCTGTCTTATTGGAGCACAGAAAAATAAACAAATACATTGAAGCAGCACAAAAAGATTTACAAATACCTCCTCTGTCTCAGGTGTAATCATAGGGCTGGCCCTATCTTTCAGAATCACCCTCTGTCCTACAATACAGATACTTAACTGGATTGCAGCAGATTTCACAATCTCCAATTGCTCTCCCGAAAAAAGATTGTTTTCCAGCACTATTATGGGTCAGTGAGGTGTCTGTTCCCTGAATGTTCTTGAATGTCACCTCACTCTAAGCTCATGTTGCCTTTCTCACTTGGACAATGCAAACATCTCACACCGTGTGTTTTCAGCAGCTTTCAGGAAAGAAACAGGTTTCCCAGTCCTCCACAGCTGATCTTAACCTACTGCATCCTCCAGGGCAAGGAAAACATAACTGGGTAACCTTTCCTTTTAGTTGAGTGCTGTTTTTACATGATGAACGGCAAACAGAAAAATAAACTTGGAGTCTGGTTACCACAGATGGTCAGTTGAATAGAAAATATCAGAGAAGTGAATTATCCCATCATCTTTCAAATCACGTTAATCACGTATCCTGTCAGTGTGGCCCCAACCTGCATCCTATAGGAACAGAAGTCATGAAATACAAAATGAATTGCTACAAAATAAAATATATTTGCTTGAGTTATTGCAGGTAAATTAAACCTGAGTTTGCATTTCACAGTTACACGCATGAAGCTTGTGAGATAACCAGAATATAAAATACCAGTTCAAATCATTTAAATATCATGCTTTCTTATGCTCTCAAAATCTATCACATGAATGAAAACAAATTACCGATATTCCCATGACTTGACAATACAGAGAGCTCCAGTCCAATGTCTCATGCATTGCTGGAGTCAGGAATATTGCACAGCTATTTTCAAAGCTCTGAAGGATCTCTACACAGGACAAAAAGAGAAAAATGTCAAGAATATTGAGAACTGTCAAGGCCACAAACCTCAGCAAGTGAAGAAATTAGATCAGAATCACTGAATCACACAGAATCACTGAATTGCAGGTATTAGAAGGGAACTCAAGAGACCACTGAATCCAACCTATCTGACAAAGCAGGTACCTTACAATAGGTCACACAGGTAGGCGCCCAGGAGGATCCTGAACATCTCCAGAGAAGGAGACTCCACTCCTCTCTGGGTAACCTGTCCCAGTGCTTCATCACTCTTACCATAAAGAATTCCTTCTGCATGTTTGTATGGAACTTCCTATGTTCATTTTTTAGGCCATTACTCCTCTATTACTACATACCACTGAGAAGAACCTGGCCTTTCCCATTTACCTCCCACTTCCCATTAGAAATTTATAAACATTAATCAGATACTCCCTCAGTTTATTTTTCCCCAGGATGAACAGACCCAAGTTACTATTTTGCTTTATACTGGAGATTTTCCAGGTTCCTTATCACCTTCCTGGCCCTCCTCTATACTCCTTCTAGGAGACTCCTGTGCTTTTTCAACGAGGAGCCCAGAACAGGACTAACCATTCTAAATATTGCCTCACAAGGGGGGAAAGAATCACCTCCCTTGACTTGCTAGTCATGCTCTTTTTTAATATGCTTTAGGATACCATTGGCCTTCCTGGCCACAAGGGCACACTGCTGGCTCATGGCCAACCTGTTGTACACAAGAACACTCAGGTCCTTTCTTTGCAGAGCTCCTCTTCAGTCTGTACTGTACAGAGCTCCTGCAATCTGTGCTGATGTATGCAGTTATTCCTCCCCAGGTACAAGACCCAACACTTGTTCTTGTTGAATTTCATCAAGTTCCTCCCTGCCCAACTCTCCAGTTTGTCAAGATCTTGTTGAATGGTGTATGGAAACTGTTGAATCATGGCCCAAACCACTGATTGATCACCTGAGGTGAGCACTGAGTCAGCCACAAGAGCACAGGTGAAGACAATTCACCTGTGTGACTGGAAGGGGTGGAGTCTGACTTCACCTCTCCTAGACCTCATTTATAGGCACCACTGGGCACAGGTCTCTTTTCAGGGATCACTCCTTTGGAGTTTCCTATTGCAAGCCTGGGACACAGGTGAGCATTTGTCCCTTTATTTTGATTGTTTCTTTTCCATCACAATAATCAGTCTAACTATGCTATCTATAAAATATCCTGGCTATAACACCATTTGATATTATTCATTGTGTTAGCCTCACACCTTACAAACAGTAGTACAGCCTTCCAGTGCGTTAGCCACTCTTCCCAGTTTTGTATCATCAGTTAACTTGCTGAACCTGGACTCCATCCCTTCATATGGATTGTTGATGAAGATGCTGAACAAGACCAGACCCAGCACCAACTCCTGGGGATCACTGATAGTTGTAGGCCTCCAATTGGACTGCGTAACTGACCACAATTCTCTGAACTCTGCTAATCAGCCAGTTGTCAATCCACCTCACTGCACTCATCTATCCCATGCTTTCTAGGTTTTGTAGTAAGAATGTTTTGAGAGATGATGTCAAATGCCTTTCTGAAGCCAAGATGCACAATATCTACTGCTCTCTCCTCATCTACCCAGATAGTAATGATGTTGTAGAAGGCTACCAGGTTGATTAAGCATGATTTCCCCTTTGTGAATTCATGTTGACTACTTCTGATAACCTTCTTCTCCCCAGTTGCTTAGAGAGGGCATCCAGAACAAGTTGTTCCATTACTTTTCCAGGGACAGAGGTGAGGCTGACTGGCCTGTATTTTCCTGGATCTTCCCTCTTACCCTTTTTGGAAATTGTAGTGACATTATCCTCCAGTCTTCAGGTACTTCTCCTATTCACCAAGAACTTTCAAAGAGGATAGAGAACAGTTCAGCAATCATCTCTGCCAGTTCCCCAAGCATATGGGTGCATCCCATTTGGGCCCACAGGTTTGTGTGCAGTGGTTTTGGCTAGATGCTCTCTGAGCAGATCCTCCTCAATCAATGGGAAGTCTTCGAATTGCCCTGACTCTTTCTCTTACCTTCAGGGGCTGGGATTCCTGAGCAGTCCTTAAGAATTCCTATACTTCTAGGATGAACAGTGCAATCAACTCCGATTTCTTTGATTTAATTTTAATCCTTCCTTTAGTTTAAAACCATTTCCCATTGTCCTATCACTACCTACTTATGTAAAACCTTCATATAATATATCTTTAAATATTGGAAGGGCATAATGAGGTTTCCCTGTAGCCTTCTCTTCTCCAGACTGAACAAGCCCAGTTCCTTCAACCTGTTTTGATAGGAGAGTTACTCTAGACCTGTGATCATTTTTGTGGCAATCCTCTGGACCCCTTTTAAAAGATCAGTGTCTTTCCTGAGCTGGGGCTCAACCTGAAACGGATGGGTTCTCACAAGAGAAGAGCAGACAGAGACAGCCACCTCCCTCACTCTGTTGACTGCTACCCTTTCTGATGGAACCCACAGGCCTTCTGGGCTGCAAGAGAACACTGCTGGTTCATGTTAAGTTTTTCATCTATCATCATCCCTAAGGCTTTCTCAGCAGGGCTAGTATCAAGGAGCAGTTATCCTAGCCTGTATTCATACCTAGGATTACCCTGACCCAAGTGCAAAACCTTGCACTTTAATTTGATGAACTTCATGTGTACATGGTCCACTTTTTGAGTTTAACGAGGTCCCTCTGGATAGCATCCCCTCTTTCTGCTGTATCAACTGAACCATTCATCTTGGTGTCATCAGCAAACTTGTTGAAGGTGCACTTGATCCCATCAGTCATGCCATTGATAAAGATATTAAGACCATTTTATGTGATTCAAGACTACTGAGAGTTACTTGCAGGTCTAATTTGTTTGTCCACTTCAGAATAAAAGGACTTGGATTTTTCAGTGATGTGGCCATTGTTTGAAGCAATCAGAGCATCTCACTAAGTGTCCAGCTCCACTGCAGCATTTTAGCCTAATGCCTGATTAGAATTCTTTTAGGGTGATTGAACATGGTAAGCTTCTGGAATAGTGCTAAGCCAGTACAATTGGAAGAGGCTTACAGGAGATCTAGCCTCTTAATGACGTTCTTAAAAGGTTGCTTTGAAAACCAAGAAGTATTTCTGCCTTTATCTTTCAAGTCTGATGATTCCTTCTTGGCTGAACCTGGGGAATGGCTCTGACACTTTCTTCTCAGGATAGAACAAAGGAAACAAAGCTGATGTCTACTGACTGTACAGTAGAAATCGTGCCCTTGAAGCAGAGAACAAAATGTTAATGCTTGAGACTACTGTATTTTACTGTTCAATGTTATTAAAATCACTGATAAAAAAAATATCGCTTCATCTAATACATGATGCATAATATATTAAGTGTAAGAACCATAATTTCATTCACCATTGAACTGAAACAATATAGAACATTATATATAAAAATACATAATGAAAAGTGCAGAGTGGAATTGAATGAGATAAGATAGGTAAGGAAAAATGATTTTGTTATCTTTCTCATAGTATACACAATTTATATTTCTAGGACTGGCAGTTTGAAGATGAGTATTATTAATATTGGTCACATTAAAAAATGTGAGTCACAATATGCTCAGTATCTTACTCATATGCTACAATGGCTATTCACAGTATCATCTATTTAGAAATTATAGATCTCAATCATGTTTATTTCACCAAAGATCTCAAATGCACAAATTCAATAGCAGGTACAGGGAACTGTGGAGGGAGGAAGGTATGACAAATTCATTAACTAAGACAGAGGTTTCTGAGGGAATATGGAATTTCCTTGCCTATCATCATACTCCTTGAAAATCTTAGCTTTATGGAAAAATACTATTTCATTTCATATAAGAAGACTATAATATATTCTGCTTAAAAGCTCTTGTCAAAGCAGGTGGTAAAATTATCCAGAGTTGTTACATGATATAGCCTACTGTATGAAAGGTAAAACAGAGCAAGCTGCTGTTTTAATTACATGTTCAGAGCAAATGCAATATCTGCAGCTTTAATAAACATTGACCCTTTAACTGAATGTGCCCTACACATTAATGCCCATCTGGGAAATAATCCAATGAAATAATCCAATCATACCAACAAGGAACGACTGTTAGAATGGCAAGTGAGGGCTCATATACTTCGGGCTGTAGCAGGCTGTTCCCTAATAACCTGCTGCCAGAACTGTATGCCTTTCATAGAATGTTTCATTTTTTAAAAGCAACTTGAAAAGCTGGTTGTCATGAAATGAATCAAACTAACATCACTGTGAAATTAAACACTCTTGGATTAGATCTAGAAATACTGTCTGTATTACACAGACATTAGTTGGCAATAAAATGAAGTATACTGAATTTCTCTTTGCTTTGTCTCACCTCTTACTTCACAGAGGTATTTTTATCATCAGAAGGGAGCAGTTTCTACTATTTTCCTTTCTTCAATTAGTCTGCTGAATGGGAGATATGGTAGGGGAGAAAAAATCAGTTTAGGAGAATCTTCAGAAAGTGGACAGAATTCAGGATATCAACCAACCAACTAGAAGAACCCAGTATAGTCCCAGAGGAGAAGCCTACCTACTTATCACCTTCAAAATGAAGAAGATGTGAAGTTCAGTAAACAAAAGAAAATTTTCTTCCCCCTTACCACACTGGTGTATGTTGTTACCAGTTGTGTTCAAACCTCAATTAAAGACTCAAAACTTAGCAATTTTGATTTTACAGTGGGCTACGAAGTGCTTACCAGTTAGAGCCTTATGGAGAGGTGAAGTCCAGACACCCTGAATCAGTGAGGTCCAGTCAGACCAATATTGATTTTTGAATTAATTTAGGGTTGCTGCATCTTGGTAGCTATTCGGGATTTTTTGTGGTGCAAATAGAGATGTATGTTGTTGGCAATATACTTCTGCTGGAATAAATATAAAACTAGCAAAAAATAAGAGAAAAATTAAAAAGAGGATGAGCTATGCAAGTCATTTGCCTCACGCTGGAGCAAAAAATCCTGTCTTTCTATATCCTACCCCAAGTTTCTACCCACTCTTCCTACACTGGCATACATTTTAAGTTGTGTGAATAGATTCCTAAACATCAGTTCATGCAATTTTTTATCTACAAGAAGAAAAAGTGAGGTCAGACTCCAGTTATTTGTTCTATGGCAATTGGGGACTGCAAGAGAGGTTGCAATTGTTGGGGTGGTTTTTTTTCCTTTAATATTGTTCTGGAAAACCAAAAAGGGTGGAATTGATTCCTCAGTAAGGTCTCAAGTAACAAGCTGAAGGTAATGCTTTACATCCATTTTTACCTTTACAAAGAAAGGGTTTTCATGAAAGTCAATATTCATCACCAGGTGAAGTGAAAACTGTTAAGGAATGTTTTTTTTCCTACTGTTTTCATCAAGATCTATGTGGAAAATAGCCACGTATGGGCCTCTTTCTAAATAAAAAAAAAAATCAGCTTTAATTTGGCAACAGAGCTACGCTGATAAATCCCCTCCTTGGTGAAATTTATAACTGCATAATATTTACAGTTTCTAAGTCTGAGAGGAAATCTAATTTTACTGTATGGTGAAAAAAATCCTGCTACAGGAAGGATATGATTTTCTTACTCTTTTTTTTTTTTTCACTCTCCCTCTAAAGATTCATGGGTAGAGATTTTCCTTATGGACCTTTTATAATGTTTTATTTTTGCTTTTTCTTCTCATTAAGATTATTGTACAGAATTTCACACATCCTCAGAGGCACAATGTTGTGTTCAATCAATACAAAACAAACAATAATTTATTATTTCAGTCTACACCTTTTTGTTGTTGTTCTATTTTTGTTTTTGTTGTTGTTTTGCATTTATTCACGCTCTGAAGTAACTTATGTTCTTGACAGGCTAAATATTAGTAGCAGCTGTGACATTCCCTGCATACCTAAAATCTAGCCATACTTATGGCTAAAATAAACAGAAGGTAGATTCTGACTGAGACTGCTCACACACCAAAGGCATAAAGGACTTCAGAAATTAACTGAGTATGGGGTATCTCAGTATGTAAATGAGGGACTGTAACAATAGCTTACTGAAAGTCCATGTGGAAGCATAACACCTCTTTGACAGTGACCCATAGCAGGTGTCTTGATAATGGTATAAAAGCCAAGACAGAATATGCTGCTACTTCCCCACAGTACCTTTTCAATCTGCAGGGCCTCATCAACTTCTGAATAAGAATTATTATTTTATGATATCTAGTTGATTTTTTCTCTGCTAATTTGTCCAGAACTTTTTTTTTCAATACTTTTAATATCAAAATATATTGTGGGAAAGAGGCACAGTATAAATAACTTCATTTTCAACCTGCCCTCAGAAAGTATAATCTGCTTTCTCACTTCCATTTAGGGGAAAAAGTCATTTGACTGCTCACTTTCTGCAGACCCTGAAAACAGTACAAAATTAAGCTGTCTTTCCCTGGCTAAACAGTTCTAAACAATTTAGTTGTTCCTCTTATGGATGCTATTTCATCTTTTCGGTGACTGCTATTATCCTTCTCTGAACCTTTCTCAGTTCTTCACTTCTGGGATCTCTTCTGGGGTGTGAGAGATGAAGAAAGGCCAGAAATGTAACAGAATTTAAGAAAGGGATATAGCTTGACACAATGCTGTGTTCTTTGGTCTTGTGGTAATAATTTCCTCATCTTTCTGGTAGTATTTCTCTTGCTGTGATGGTCCAAAAATATGAAAGTAGCTTGAAATTAAAGGTAATATATTTAGAAGAATAGTTGGAGGAAAAAAATAATCTACAACCACCGAAAAACAAATATCAGACAAACATTTGGTATGTGTTTTGAAAAGGGGTCCATATGCTGAAAAATAAGTGCAATACTCCAAAATTGTAGTATTTTGTGGTTCGCTCTTTCACTGTCACTCAGTACAGCACAGCCTTTTTCATAGAGTTGTGTATTACATTTCCAAGACCCTTTTTTTTTTTTTTTAATGAGTGGTAGCACTTAGTACAAACTTTCTCACAATGAATGTAAAGTTAGGATTACATTTTTCACATTGTCTGCTGCTTCACAGAAATCAAGATCATTGGTCTGTAATGCCAGAATCTCTAACTGAGATGCTTTTTAAAAGTTATTGTTGCAATCACCACCTTCCACATCTTTAGTACAAAGACAGTTTGCAGGTAGAGGCTGTATACCACAGACAGTAATTCAGCTATTTCATCCTCAATTTCCCTCAGATCTCCTGGGTAAATACCATACGGTCCTGGCAGTTTGCTACTGTTCATTTTGTATATTTGTTCCTCCTCCACAGGCATTTCAGTTTAAAACAGGTCTCCTGATATGTCCTTGTAAAGTAGACTTCCAGAGTGTAAATTTCCCAAGACTTGTCAGTGTGCAAAAACATTTAAGAATCCGTTTTTACATGCATTTTCTTAACTTCTCATTTATGTGTCAGTTGCCCCCAGTGACTCCAAGGGTGGCTACCTCACACCTAAATGACTTTGAGGAAAAGTTTGCTATTAGTATTTAAAGGTTTAGTAAGTATTTCCTAACACACTTATTGATAGCCTGAGTTCACTTTATTTGCCACTTGGTCAAGGCTTAAATTTTTTGAATGATACTTTCTTACCTACTAGAAAGATGTTGTGATTGTGGTATTCCTTTGAAAATGGAAGTAAGAGAGGAAAGAATCATAACTATGCTCCACTTTTCAGTATACATTTAGCTGCCAAAGCAAAAAAAAAAGGGATAGCTACTGAAGAGTACGTTTCTGTGGTGCAAGGCCTCTCAAAGACATTGTTTGAACACTTCAGGTCCTCAATTATGTACCATTTCAATTCATCTCTACTAAGAAAGAAAGGGAGTTTTTTCCTTTATCCTGAATTATGGAAATCAAGTCAATATTTACTTTGTCGAGTTCTTCTGTGTAATTCAGTGTTAGCATGTGTTAGCTTCAGCATCAGAACATGGTTATTGCTCACTAGTCACTTCTCTGGATTAATAAGAAAGGGTTGACCGAGAGGTAGGAAGGATGAGAAAATATCTGCTTCTTTCTGTTACTGAATATGGAGAAGTGCTTTCTTACCTTTGATTGTTGTGAACAGATGAAAATATGGCTAAATGGAAAATTTTGTTTGCGTTTCTTTCTAACCACAGCTGTATCAGCAGTGTTTTCACCATCATATTTTCTATATCATAAACGTATCTATCAAAGACTGGGGAACTTACACATGCATAGTGTATGGGAACTGTTGAATCACAGCCTGAACCACTGATTGGGAACCTGAGGTCAGCTGCAGGGGCACAGGTGAAGGTGATATACCCGTGCGATTGGAAGGGGGGGAGCCTGGCTCCACCTCTCCCAAACCCCATTTAAGGGCTGACCACCACGAGGGAAGGACCTTTTCTTGGAGATCCCTCCCATGTGGAGTCAACGGTGAGCCTCAGCCATTATAAAAGGTGAGCCACTCTCTTCTTGCTAGTTGTCTGTATACCATTTACATAAGCCTACCAAAAATATACCATCTTCCACACTATTTTCCTTGAGTGCCATTCTTGGGGGTTATTTGCCCTACGACATAGAGAATATTTTTTTAGGAAGTAGGAAGCTTCAAAAGTGGAGAGACATTGCTTGTGGAACACTCCATTAGAAATGACTTTAAGAAACTAAGAAACTCTACTTTTTGTAGAGTGAGAGTGCTTTCCTAGAATCACAGATTGATTGAGGTTCGAAGACATCTTTGAATGGCCTTCTGATCCAACATTGTCCAGGGACAACTTTTTCTGGTCTGTCTTATTCATTCACATTACTTGCTGTGCTACTTCCCCAGTATAGTATTTACTCATTTATTTATTTATGATTGCTTTGCCACTTGTATTTCAGTGAACAAAAGCCTGATTTTCATTTAAAATAATACAAAGACTTTGGTTTTACATACTGAGTTCACTTCTGTGTGAACAAATGAGCAACTATAGCAAGCAAAAACATAAACCACTAATTTAAATAAAGTAGATTTTAGAAGTGATAAAATTCAACTTTAAGTCATTCAAGTCATGCTTTTCCCTTAAAATCATAACAAAACGTAATTTCCCTTTAATTACTTATACTGTAAGCTAGTCCTAGATCCTTAATTGTTTTTGGTAATGAAATGTGATGAATTTGTTTCCTTTTATATGCCTGCATTGTTTAATTTCCTCTTAACAGCCTTTCTGGTGTTGTTACATTAGAGGTATATGTTAATCATTCATGTTATTTCTTTGGACGATTTTTCAACATTGTTTTCTGTCTAAATGAAAAACTACATACTTTGGGAGAAAACGTAAAAAATGTTTTACTAATCACTGTTAAAAATTCTATTAACTTTTTATATGGTTTCTTTTTGTATATCTTTTTGTTCAGCAATTTTTCTTTCTTTTCTTCACCCCTTTTTAAAGGCTGACCTATTAATTTCTTTTGGCTTTCTTTTTTACCTTATTTCATACTTACAGTCAGCTTTATTGTTCTGTTCATACTTCTCAGGCTTCTGAATTCTTCCAGGTCGTAATCAGGTATAAGTTGCTTCAGTTTTTTATTTTTTTCTGTCGGCTGGAATTCATAAGATCAATTTTTTTAGGTTCACCTATGTCACACACTGACTATAAATGCAGAAAGTCAGATAACTGTGGTCTCTGATGCACTTATGCATCAGAAAGATGATGTACCGTATAAGCAAAACTTTTTCTGAGTCAATCTAGAGAATTAATGCATATGCTGTGATTTACAAACATAAATAAGAATCAATAGGTAGTAATGGGAAAAAAAAGAGCCTGGAGAGACTCAGGTTCTACTGACAGCATTCTCCTGGGGGAGTGCAAACACTTCAGATATGAACAAAAGCTATTGATTGTGAACTGAAGAGGAAGAGAAGTATCATAAGTTCTTTATACGATGCCTATTCCCCCCTGTATCCTGAGCACCCTGCAGATAAACACTAGGTAAGTTTAATGTTTTTCTTCAATTGGTTTAGCCACAGAGAAGAATTGCCATCCAAAGAAAATGTGTGAAATGCTCAGTGTAACATAACTTCTCTACTTGGAAGAGAAGACCAATAGAGCTTACTTTTATCAGAGCCACAGAAAACAAAATTTCAGAGGATAGTGTCTTAGATAACTGATGTAATGAATGACCTAATCAATTTTCAGCTGAAGCACGGGACAATTTCCTGTCCAGGATGTATTGTAGAAGTGCTTGATACTAATTTTCATCAAGTGAAAGAAAAGTGCTCTGTGACTATTTTCTGTTTGTACAAAGCCTACAGAAGACTGCAAGTTTTTAAGAGTGCCACTAAGCTGACTAAAACCAGGATACACAATAAAATTTCATGTCTTACTCTCCTCAGTGTTTCTGTTCAGAGCAGAAAGTATTTATTTCCAACTTACCAACACAGATTGCTAAAGCTATTGCTTTGCTGCTAAAGCTAACTTTGCCCCAGTTTTTCACATACAAACCTCAAGGCTGCATGACTTAGCTGCGATACTGTCATATCTGCTATACCAAATTAACAGAACTATTTGTGGAATAAAATGACAGAAGCAGTATAACTATTTGGCTGATAAGTTGCTTTCCCTGCTCTTATATATATATATATGATATTTTAAACTATGGTTTCAAGCAGAATTGATTCTTTTTGTTTCTGGACTTGATTTGGCTCATTACATACATTATTGCTTTGCAATTTGGTTTCTTTGATTATTTGTCATATACTTGTTACCATTATAAACTTGTTACCATGTAGCTCCTGTATCACTGGTATGGGGGAATGTCCTCCTTAATGTCAGTCTTAGCAGCTACTTGGAGTAGTTAATTTGTAAATTGTAGAACTTCAGTATCATTTTATTGATTATAAATTCCTCTAATGGAATAACAAAAAACTGAATTTTTTCAGAGCCAAACAAAAATATTTTAAAATATATATTAAATATATATTA
>VXAB01012530.1:0-233215 GCA_013399175.1 Odontophorus gujanensis
TCCCCTCTTCTGTGCATGTAATAGGTACAACAGAAAATTGCAAATAAAAAGTGATTTATTAACACAGAGTACTCAAATCCTTTGCGGAATCAGCTCTTGGGGAAACACTCTTGAACTTGACCTTTACATTTCATTGACTTTTTAAAATCCAAACCTGTTTGGGTAAGGGATTTCCTTGTTAACTAATTGTGAAGAACTGCTCATGTCTAATCACTGATGAGATTCCCTACTGATGTAATGATGATGGTAAGAACTGTTTGTTACGGGGGAAGGGGCTATGCCTATAGCAAAGCCATGCTTTCTTCACCTGAAGACAGCCTCTGACTTTTTTTTTCTGTTATGGTGGCTACATCTAATCATTACTGAGCAGACAGTAAACTCTGTTAGCTGTTCCTTCCTGTTCTGGCTGTGTGGGAAGCCTAGGGGCAAGTACAGATTGCTGTTTGTTCAACTGTGGATCAACTTGTCCTGGAATGGCATCCAGATGTGCCCTCAGGTCTTAGAGTACACTTGGGCCTCTCTAAGAGGACCCAGACATGGGTCTTGGACATGTTAAGCACTAAGGTATTTGTAAACCAGCAGTGCTCCTTTCCTTCTTTTCCTTCTTTTCCTTCCTTCCCTCCTTCCCTCTCTCCTTCCCTCCTGCCCCTCCTGTCCAACTTGCAAAGCATGAACTTCTACTGCAAAAACGCCGTCAGAAGGCACTGAAAAGTGTTACAAACAGAAGTGTTATTTAACTAATAACCAAGCAGAAGGATTTATTGCACATAATTTCTGAAACCAATTATATCTCCTTTGAGTCCTGGGTAATGAAAAGTCTACTGCATGTGTTCCCATAGTACTGTAAATCTGACATGTTTCTCATATAGAAAATGTATCATCAAACTGGACTCCAAAGATTTGACCTGTTATCGAGACAAAGAATTTTATTTAGAATCTGCATCCATTTTAATAAAAATGTCAATTTATTTATTTATTTGCCTGTTTATTTATTTTAACCAAATATGATAATGTTTGGTTCCCCAGTTACATATATTGAGATAACTTGAGATTTAATTTAATTTCCATTGCCATTTTATGGCTGGGATGCTACGGATTCCACTCCATACATAAACACTTCCCATAACTCTCCTTCCAGAGAGATGGCAGAACAGAATCTACAGTGAAAAATCAGACATATTTTTCCAGTTCCGTAAGACTTTTTGTCTTGAAGTCCCTGAATCTAAACTTGTTGCAAGTTTAAAGCTGAAAAAGTTTCTGTATATCAATTCCTTCACAGAAGGAAAAAAAATGACAGGAATAAGAATGAAGAAAATATATTTAATTATTTTAGTAAGTCTAAGACAAGGTATATGTAGTCTAAATGTACCTGATAACCTGAATAATCATAATAGATGGTGAGAAATAAAAAAAAAAATCTGAAAAAATGACAATGTCTGCCACTAAACTCAGTGGAAGAAAAAAGAGAGTAGAGTGGAAGACCTGAAACTTGATGTCCAGAGTGTTTACAGAAGAAGGTAGCTCTGCTTTGCTATTTTAAGCGATCAGATACAGTGACTCAGAAAGCAGCAGTTCCCTGTTGGCTACTCCTCTTCCTTAAATTACCTTTTTTTTTTTTTTNAGAACATTTCTTTAATTTTTTTTTTTTTTTTTTTTTTTTTTTTTTTTTGTACCTGTACTATGTGGTCATCTTTCTAAATAACAATATTTGTTATTTAGAATGTATGTCTTGCAATATATTTATAGATCCTGCATTTCCCATAGTAGGCCTTAGAGAAACCCTGTACCTCCCATTGCATAGGTCCTGCTTAGCCTTGTTTGCTGGGAATGTTGTAGGTAGTGATACTAGCTATTTAAAATTCTCATCCAACATCTATTTTTTTTTTTCCTCAATAGACTGTCAAGCAGGTGGTACTTTTGCTTGAAGAAGGGATGTTCTGACTATGTGCTCAGCTCTAGTGCTACTGCTGCAGTTTTGTGGTGAAGGAAAACCTCAGAATGGAGAAAAACTTTCAAAGACCACCTTAAGAAGATCCTACGTGGGAACCCCCTTTGTATGAAACAGTGGGTAGCCATTGCTAGTCTTCTTGGTACTGGACATTACTAAATAGTCAATTAACAATGTAAGACTTTCCTTGACTTCTTCACCAGTGATACACCTTGACTTAAGAGAGTCAAAGAGACTCATGGAGCTGGTCAGTACAGGGAGAAGGAGGAACTTCAATCTCCAAGGCATGGAGCTCCAAGTTGAAGGGTTCCCAAACCAGGTTGCAAGGTTCAAAAGCAGGAGCATAGAACCACCAGGAAATAAAGATGAGAGTTTGGCATGCTTTGCTGATGAGTGAGATTTTTTATTTAGAGATGAACATGCTTTGGGATTCCCTACCTTTTATGTGAGCATGGTGGAAAGAGAGAAGTGATACCAAAGGTGGAGAGCAGGATGGGTCTCTACTTCACATTTCCTGCCAGTACTGCAAAGAAAGAGGAAAGCAGGAAGATGACAAGTACACAAGAAGGGATGGAAATAGAATTAGTCATAGGAAAGACAGGTTCCCACTAACATTCAGACTAATGAAACCAGCAAGGAAGTTCACCTTGAAGAAATTCACTTCCCAAACAGGCTGATTAAAAATGATTGCAAGATCTTCAACCATCAGCTGACACAGAATAACTGTGGGTGACCATCAACTTTATTCATCTTGTTACCACTGTGAACCCAACTGGGTGCAAATGCTGTGAGGAAGCTAAGCTACTGGGGAAAAAGCTCTCTGGAAGTTCCTGCTGAGGCCAAAGTGCTCTTTAATTTCATTCTCTCTCTCCCTCTCAGATCCTTGTCTCAGAGATATGCAGCTAAAACATGCGCTACCTGAGGATGACTGCTTTGTTCCCAGGATAGGCACTA
Source organism: Odontophorus gujanensis (assembly GCA_013399175.1). Taxonomy (NCBI): domain Eukaryota; kingdom Metazoa; phylum Chordata; class Aves; order Galliformes; family Odontophoridae; genus Odontophorus; species Odontophorus gujanensis. The sequence continues at coordinate 2,903 of VXAB01012530.1, forward strand.
TCTCTCCCATAGCAGGAGGGAAACAATAATTTAATTTGCAACCCTAGGGGGTAACTTTTACAAATTCTGCTAGGACAGATGGAAGGGCCCATACCCTTTTCCATTCATACCTTATTTGTATTCAGAATATCCCATTTATTTTTCTCTTCTCTACCTTGTGTTCTTCTCCTTTCTCCATCTCCATTTTATGCAGCACTCTTTTTCATACTGCTTTCTTCAAATTTTTCCCATTTCATCTCCCTGCCCCTTTCTCCTGCCCCAGTTTCTCTTTTCTCATCCTCTTCTCATGTTCTCTTAGTCTGCCTTTTGTCTCACTCTTGTTTGCTGTCCTCCTCTTTCCCCAGCCTGATTCTGTCTTTGATTTTCCATTGTTCTTTACCAGCTTTTCCTTCTGAACAGTCTCCATCTCTTCTCATGTTTCACTGTTCCCAGCCTCCCTGGTGCAGAACACTTTCTGCAGTTGCAGCTTCTCCAGTGGTTTCAAACACAGCTGACCTCTTTGTGCAGGAACCAGAGATCAGAGTTTGATATAAAAGACATCTTTAATACTCTGATATATTCACTTGTGACAGCAGAAACTTCAATTGCCTCTAGGGACTTCCTGGGTCATTTCAACTGCCACCAGAGGTGTCAATTTAACTACAGCATTTCTCCTTTTCTGATTTATGACTTCAGAGATTCTAAACCTGATGCCTCTTGGACCGGTCCCCTGTGAGCTATGGATGGAAGCTGCTCATTTCCTTTCACCCTAGCATGACTAGGAGCAAAATGGGCTATCTGAAGGGAGTTTCCATCCACCCGGTTCTCAGGGAAGACATTCTCCTGAAAGGAGCACCTTGCAGAGGGTTGAACCTTAGGTATGGCAAAGAGCTTCTTCAGGTGGTGAACATCCTAGGAAACGTGTTTTCTGAGCTTATCCTGGAGGTGAGGCTGCCCAGAAAGCAAGGAGCTTTTTGGAACAGGTTCTGAAGGAGACCAGAAGGTACAACACACACAGAAGGTCAAAGAGGAGATTCATTGAGAGGTAACTGATGAAACTGATTGTTTCAGCTTTCTCAGAACATTCCTGGGCTTTTCCAACTGAGCCACATCTGCGTACTCAGCAAAACACTTCATCTTTTTAGCCCTAAGGATCAAGACAGGTGGTGTTCTCTCAAAGCTTCATCTGTCTTCAGCTTTCATCTTGTTCATAGCTCAGGTTAAAACTGAAAAGCCTACTGTCGTTTTTTGGTACTTCTCTAAGGCTGAGGAAAGTGGATGTGTGGTAGCACAGTCTCTGGGGATGTGCTGCCATTGGATAGCAAGAGCAACCCCAACTTTTCTCAAAAGGTTATGTCAAGACAGCAGCCAATTAAACATAGTTGTAAATTAATTTCCTTTAGTCTCAATAAAAGCAAAGAAATTCTCTATGGAAATATACATGCCTAGTATAAAACAAACTAGGCTCAGAGGGTATCATTCACTGTGTAAAAGTTCAGTTAAAGAAAACGGAATGTTCTACATTCATACCTGGCTGTGTTCTTTCCTCTCCCTCTCACCAGACCCCGTTTAACAGTCCCAGAGGATATACTTAGATATATTGGAAATGTTCTGGACTGGGCTGAAATGAGTGCTCTAGTCCCAGAAGTCCATAGGATGTTAAGTAAGGTAGAGAAAAGGATTGGTAGACCAGATTAATATTGCTGTAATGTGTACAAAGCACAGAAAATACCATGTGAACTTATGTAATCTGTCAACATAAAATTAATAAAAACTAGAGCGATGAAACATTTCATTTTTTTTTCTCCTCCTAAAAGTAGCTTCAAAATTGATATTTTTCTTTCTTTTTCTTTTTAACCACTGGCTGTGAAATATTTTAATTGGAAAAATCAATGTATTTTCTGTCAAGAAAGTTGTATTGTCATAATTTCCCTAGGATCAGCTCCAAAGGGAGTCTTTTGTCACACGGCAAACCTCTTGTCTTTTAATGAGCATGCAGACTGGCTACAGCCATCACAGCAGAGTGGACAAAAAGCCAGGAAGATGGAGAAATAACATCTTTTCCTTTACGCTCCTCACTCTCATATTTGTCAGTTCCATGGCAGGGAGGTGGATACTACCTGGATACTGCCCCATTTATTCCTACTTTTTGGCAGTTCATTTCGTCTCTTTCTTCCTCCTATGAGGAGATAGGACTGTCTGGAGAAGAGGAGGCTCAGGGGGCATCTTATTAATACCCATAAAAACCCTCCCTACACAATCAAAGATGTTGCTACAAGGTCAAATCAAGCCCCAGCATCCTGGATGTCCTGACCCCTTCAGTGCTGGAAACATAATGGGTGAACCCTTCATGGGAGTCACCTTGGCCACCTTCTTCTGTTCTATAGCCCAAGCTGTGTCAGCATTCCTAATTGCACAGCCTCATTCCATCTCCACTTGAGATTTATTTATTTTTAATAGAATGATTGCTTACTAGAAATAACATTTGTTTATCAACAAAGCAAGAAACCTTCCTTCACTGTCTGAGTCAGGTTACAATAAACAATATTAACATATTACAGATTGTGACCTTCTGAGCTAATTGTTTTCATCTAAGTGTCAGCTTACCTTGAGTTTTGAACCACTGATAATCAATTATTCATTTGTAGGCAGAGAGATTTTAAGAAATAGACTAAAAAAAGACTATATTTCTTTACATTTATTTCTTATTTTCAAGAGTTGAAAAATGAAAACATGAAAAAAAAAGTGAAAAAATCCCACCAGTCTTCAGGTGCTGGCACTTAGAGCAAATTCCTTTCTTTTAACCACTATCTAAGATGCTTGCGGAAGGTATTAGCAAGCCTGAGTGACCACAGATGGTGGTTTTGTGAAAATTGACTTCAGTTTCAGTAAAAAATACTAACCATTGAAAGTAATATTTTAAACCCGTGACGTGTTTTGAAAACCCACAGGCATACAGAGAAGGGAAACATTTTTAAAAATTCTCAGTTTCAGCTGGGAAGGGGATCTCAAGCACTTTCTGGATCTCTAGCATAAATGTACTAGTTGATGCCTGTGAGGGAAGGTTGGACTCTGCCTGGATTTATATTTTTGAGGCTGGAGGGAAGAGTGCAGCTGCTTCGGATCCCTAGGGAAGCCAAAAACTTCTGTCACTTCATTTTCCAACCTCCTTGCAGATCAACCTAAGTGTTGTCCTTCTGCCCCATTTTGGAAAGGTTAAGGTGATTTTTTTCTTAATTCTAAAGAAAGCTTAGACTTTATTGCTTGAAGAGGGGTGGGAATATTATTTTTATGTTCTTGGCTCTCTTCTCCTCTGTCACCTTCCTTTATGCCTTGACTTTCACTGCATCGACTTAATGGAACAGTTAGCTCTTAATTCACACTGTGCACTGTCACACTCTCTTCAACATCTGCTATATTTGCTGCAGGGGAAGGTGGAATTTTACCTAGAAACTTCCTCTCCTCTAAGTAAATGTATAGGGTTTATGTGGCAAGGTTTTGACTGTGTTGAGACTACAGGAGTGCTCTATTGGTGTTCAGTGGGGAACAAAGGAGTGAATTTGAGCCTGGGAGGACATGGGCGATGAGGGGAAGGTGTTTATAGTTTCACTTCTGACTTTCCTACTTTGTTTTTAATTGGCAATAAATTAAATTAATTTTCCCCAAGTCAGGTCTGTTCTTCACATGATGGTAACTGGGAAATTGTCTCCTTGTCCTTATCTCAACCCAATAACTTTTTCATCTCATTTTCTGCCCTTGTTCTGATGAGAAGGGGCAGTGAGAGAGCAGCTGGCAAGCAGAACCAGTCAAAATCAACTCACCACAGAAAATAAGTGCTTCTCTTTTTCTTTTTCTTTTTTTCCTTCTTTTTTTGCCTTTACTCTTTCATTGTTTCTAATCAATTCATGGATCAAATTCTGTGATAACACTGACACCAGCAAGGTCTGGATGTCACAGAATCATAGAATCATTAAGGTTGGAAAAGACCACCATCTAATCTAACTGCTGACCCATCACCACCATGCCTGCTAAACCATGTCCCTCAGAGACACATATACACTTTTCTTGAACACCTCCAGGAACAGTGTTTCCACTGCCTCCCTGGGCAACCTGTTCCAGTGCCTCACCACTATTTCTGAGAAAAAATTTTTCCTAATACCCAACCTGAACCTTCCATGGAACAACTTGAGGCCATACCTCTGACCATAGTGGCTATTACCTGGGAGAACAGGCCAAATCCCATGTCACCACAGCCTCCTTTCAGGGAGCCGTAGAGAGTAGTAAGGTCTCCCCTGAGCCTCCTCTTCTCCAGGCTAACATCAAACATAGTCACGTTCCACAAGACATTGTGTATGTATTTCTCTCAGCCCCAAAATTCCTAACAATTTTGACTTAGACGACTAGTCCAGTGGTTCACCTTCTACACAGGAGTATTTAAAGTTGCTACAGAACGTGAAAAATTTTATTTTCTTCTTAATAGCAATGAAAAGCACCAAGATATACCATAAGATATAGCATCAATTAGCATGTAAAGGAGAAGAAGAAGACTCATGAAATAGAAAGGTCATATAACTGTTCCCAAGAATTCTGTATTCTCCACTTGAATTGACAATTTTTTTTTAGATAGAGTGTAAGACTCTTGGATAAAACTGTGGGCAGCAAAAATGAGACAGCTGGTTATAGTAAGTCAGCCAGAGGAAATAAAATGTTCAAGACTGTTTTTGTTTTCCTTCTTTGCTCGGGAATGTGTAGGTGCAAACCTGGCGGATGCTGCAAAACCCTGTTTGACAAGCTAGACCATTTCTATATTGAGTGTGATGCCAGTAAGTCACTCACAGCCAGCACATAACTCTTCAGACTTGGAATCTTTTCCAGGTTTTAAAAATATTAGTCTTCTCTTGTGTTAAGGTCTTGGTTTTGTATCTCTTACTTGTGCTGGGGAGCAGTTTCATAGGAGGAATCCCCATGGACCTCAATGGAGCTATTCATTCCTGTAGACGTTCATTACTTCCATGGCTGTACAGACTAATCCGAGATCCAATTCTTCAAAGAATTAATATCTTAGAATGCACCTATATCATCTCAATGACACTGGGGTTTAGATGTACTTTTGCAAAGAATATGCGTGATCTGTTTTCTAGCTACTGTGATTTAGAATAAGAAATGAATGTTTCTCTAGAAGGGCTTAACAAAGACGAACTTCAAAAAGGAGACTTTTTTAACATTAATATGCACATTTCTATCCTAGATCTTCAAAGCTTCATTAGTAATTCTAGGTGCACAACTTCTTGTATGAGGAACACTTGAGAGAGGACTGAACACACTGAATCCTCAAAAAGCAGGTCCCTCAAAGGTCTCTCAAGACACTCATCAAAAATGTACTCAATTTGGTTCCCAAGTCATTCTGTGGATCTTTTACTGCTTTTATATAGCTGCTGTCATCTTACACTGAATAGGTATAGAAACTCCATGCCTGTTATAACCCAAAATTGCCTTTTGAGTGGAACTATTTGGTAACAAACAACACTGTAAGCCTTACAAAACCCATAAAGTGTAATAATGAAAGAACTGAATTATTTGTGAACTGTCATTTTTTATTTATATCAAATGACATAGTCCCTTTCAGACTTCCTAATTACTTGGTTTTCTTTTCTTTTTCTTTTTAAGTTTGTTTTAATAATTTTTTGGTATGTGTGAAACTTATCTGGGAGTATTTACTGCATGTCAAATGTCTTATTTATGCAATTCCATATCATTATGAATTTGGGAAATTAGATCACTCCTAGTTCTGGAGATGCTGCTTTGAATTATTTGGAAGGTATGAATTTGTAAAACGTAATGAATTTCAGGGTATTTTTTCATTAAATATGTATCACAGAGATTCAGTGGGTGATTTCTAGAATCGTACCAGGCATTTTTAATTAATTTGTGAACCTGGCAAACTGTTTCTTTTTTCAGGATGATTTAGTTGTCTACCAAAGGGAGCTTTGTTACGCTCTGAAATATGTCATAGGTATGCACTTTGACTTATAAAAAGAAAAATAGATATAAATGGGACAAATGAAGTCTGTGAGACTCCACTCCAGAGTATTGCCCACAATGCAAATACACTTCTATTGCCCACTCCAGGATCCCTAACACTGTAATTCATATCCTAAGTAAATTTTGAACACATTTCTCAGTTTTTGTGTAGTGGGACTTCCTGCATTTTTTAGGGTAAGAGGAATTGTCATGGTTTTATGATTTTTGGTACTGGTATTCCACATCATAACATCATGCAGTGCATTTAGAGTTAAAGAGTTAAGGTTCCAGCTCCATGGATCATCGATAGTTCCAGGTATACCTGTCTCAGAAGAGAAGAAGAACTACATTCCCCAGAGGACTTTGCGATGCTTTGCGTTTTTACGTGTTTCCGCCCAGAGGGGAAGATAAAAACTGTCTGCGGTCACGGGACACTNGATCCACTTCTATAAATATCGAAGGAGCGGGAGGCAAAGGGATGAGGTTGGAGTCTTCCCAGCAGTCTGTGGTGATAGGACAAGGGGAAATAGCCACAAACTGATGCATAGGAAGTTCTGCACAAATGTGTGTGGTAACTTCTTCACAGTGCAGTGACGGAGCACTGGCACAGGCTGCACAGAGAGGTGGTGGTGTCTCCTCTGGAGACATTCAAGACCTTCCTGGATGCCTACCTGTGCAACCTGGGCTAGGGAGCTGCTTTGGCAGGGGATTGGACTGGATGGTCTCTGGAGGTCCCTTCCAATGCCTACAGTTCTGTGATTCTGTGAACTGTTCAACAAACTTCTGATGGAAATGATCAAATTAAAAAATTTCCTTTGAAAAACAACAGTTTTTCCAAGTCATTTAGATATTCCACTGTGAATAGCTGTTTTACAGTAACACAGCTGGCATAGGAGAAAAGCCAATCTAACACGAGCATTTCAACTAAAGAGACTGTGCACTTTCCCCGCCCAAAGCATTTTCTACCAGTCAGAAATACCACATTCAGCCTTCTCCTACTGCTTGATGCTACATGGGACACGGAAGAAAATACAAGAAGATGGTCGGAGAGAAGAGTTGAGAGTCCTTGACTAGGCCACAGGCATGAAATAATCTGCAGACAATGAGCATCACCATGAACAACTTCCCACCAGTGAGATACTTATGCCATCAAGCCAGATGGGATTGTAACCAGCTCCCAACTCCTAAAGCTTTGTTCTGTGCATAGGGAAGGGGATCCAGACTGTTAATCCCTTCACAAGCTGCTAGTAAATATTTAGATCTATCAGAAAACAGTTCACTCGAGTTTTCCACTAAATAAAGTGGTGAATTTCTTTGAGCTATTACTTGCAGCCCCTGGAAGACGTCAAAATCTTGTGGAGGAAGTATTTGCTGCGTTCTATCAGCAATGTAATGAGATGGGTGACTCAGTGTTGCTCTAATTAATGCATGGAAAGACCTTTTCTAAAATACACTCGGTATGTTTTCCCCAGGAGACAGGAGATAACTGTAGCAGGCACATCCTCCCACACTTCTCTTGGGCACTAGAACTTATTAGCAAATCCCCTGCTGAAGCTCTTTTACTAGGGCAGGTAGTGTTGCAGCAACTAAGATGGGAAATGACGGGGTAAGTAGAACTCAGGATTTTTGTCAATATTTCTTAATGTAATCCTGTGTTTTCCAACCATGAATCCTGATGGCATATGCTAAAGGAGTGTGATCCTACCTAGTCTGTAAATACGACGATCCTACATGAAGCAAGGTGGGCATGCTGACTAAAAATGATAATATAAGCCTTTGACTATTTGATCTACTACAACCTATAGAAGATCACTTCTATAGGTTATAGGCTATCTGTGGGATATCCTCGCCTTAGGAGAACGCTGTCAAGGAAACCAAATGTAAGAGGCTATTATTTTATACCATTGCCTCAAAGTTTGCTGATGAACATGTCCGAACATGTCCAAGCAAGTCCTGGGCAAGGGTTGTGAAATCCTTTGTCTAAGGGACAAGCAGATGGGCATGTCCTGGGGCAACGAAAAAGAGATAAGCTGCAGCTCAATGGCCGCTGAACACTCTTCTGTGTGGTACTCATCTCAGGGGGAAGATAGCCATCTCAGGAGATGCTTGCCTGGCATCCTAGCACCTAACTTAAATGTGTGCAGAGGGTTATTTGGTCAAGCAAGGAATTAGCTGACTGAAATAAAAATAATATCAAATAAAAAAGAAATCAAAGCAAACAAAAAACCTGAGCCACCCTACACAAAAAGATAGGGCTTCAATGGAATAAAAAACCTGCAGTCCCGTGGTAAAGCATTTGTTCATTAGAGTTTCTCCACTTGCCAGCTTTTTTTCTTCTCAGTGGAAAGACTGGCAGCTTTTATTTGTTTTCATGAAGTGGTACAACTTGACAATTCTGACACCTGTCAGTTCCTTTGGCCAGCAGGTTCAGAGGTTGTTAGTAGATCACACGTGCACACAAAGCTTAGTCAGATAAATCCGAATTTATGGGTGAAATTAGACTTTAAATAAAGAGAGACAGGTAAAAAAGAGTTTATCTGGAAACTGGGACTGAAGGAGAGATCGCATCTTACTCAGAGAACCTGAGATAATTTCTGTTGTCTTTTCATCATCTGTACAGTTGTTGCTCCTCTGACAGAGACCACTAGAATGAGGTGAAGTAAGAAATCTGACGTGGGACTAACTGTAAGGCACATACAAAGAAGTCGGTGAGAGCACCTACCTCCCATCCCAGTGAAGATAAAACAGTGATGTGGCATCTCTGCAAGCATGTCTGCAGCAACCCAACCAGGAATGATCCAGAAGATCATTGAATCATAGAGGTTGGAAAAGACCTATTAGAACATCTAATCCAACCATCAAGATCCCAAAGTCTTCATTTATGGCTCTTACTAGTGAGGAGTTAGAGAAGATTCCACTTTCTCTAGGTCTTCCCTTCTTTCTGTGTAAGTCTTTTGCTGTAATATGGTTCATTTACCACTGGGCATCTCACCTTGGGTTTTACAGCTCTTGTTTACGTGCAGTGTTGGCACCAGTGATTGGGACTATTTCCTGTATTGGCCATGCTGAGAAGAGAGGTTGAGTGGAGGCTGCAGGTGATCTCACATCTAACTACTACAAGAAAATTCTTTCTCATTCTGAAACCAGATACCATTCCTATCAAGGCATTGAGAATCACCAGGTTCCTACTATCAAATTAAAGGCAGCTCCACCAGAACACTGCCTTGGATTATGCAAGAATTTTTGCTCAAGTCTCCTTCAGGCAAACTTTCCTGGCTGAATGGAAAACAGTATCCTGGAGAGAGCTCTCAGGAGTGTTCTTCAGGTTAAGTATTTGGCTAGTGATTTGGCATATCACAAAATGCTTATATCTCCATGATCATAGAGATAACAGCTGCTGCACCTGGAGTGAAAACCTGTTTGTCTTGTCTTTCTCAGAAACGGATTCCTGTGTGACTTTCCTGCGTGTTTCCCAATACCTCTATGAAAATGTAAGTTGTAAATTCACCCAGGTTGGTCTCTCTCTAGGGAAAGTGACTGTCATCTCAGATTTTTGCTGAAACACCAAACATGGGAATTTGTTCCTTTATGGCTAATGTGGAAAGGGCACTTGAGGTTTCCTGTTCTTCATAGTATTTTGAAGTACTGTAGGATTAAGTGAGTTGTATCCTGAAACTCTGTCTTACAAAGGGAGCTGAGGATGACTTGCTCATATATAACATTTTATATTGTAAAGTTTTTTGAAGACAGACCTGGAGACAAGCATTGATAACTTGACAGTTTGGACCAAAAAAAGGGCAGTTATTCAGGGACAGTGAACTCAGCCTGGATCTGCCTATGCTATTCAGGTGTTTCTCCATAAAACTGTAGGTGTTGATGCTGTTCCTGCTCTGTGTTATCTCACAGTTGAGGTTTTCTCGCTCAACTCTTTTGCTTGAATGCTACATCATCACATAATAAAACCATGTCTTCTGCTGACTTGTCTGTATCTTCTGTTATATCAGCAGAGAGATAGCTTAGCCATTTCTGTCAGATATTTTGATCATCAACGAACACTCTGATCCAGAAAGTTTATAGTGGTCTGATAAAATCCCTCAGCTGGTGTGTTTCACCCTGATTTACACAAACTGATTACTTGCCCTGCTGCGTCTCCCAGATCAGTGCTGAACTCTGTGTAGTTATTTTCCCATTTTAGGAGAAAAAGAAACAAACCAAGCCAATCAAACAAAACAGACAAACAAAACAAGAAAAATCTCCACCCATCCTATTAAGCAAAAGTGACCACAGGATGCACAAAATGAGTTTGCCAAAGGGAGATACTGTCTCTTGGATGGAAACTGAAACTCTTCTGAGTAAGAACATTATAGCCTACAGCACTGTCATGTAGCTGCTCTTTTATAATGGACACAATATAATGAATGCTGTTCATGAAAGCTGGTTATTATATCGTAGCTGGAGGTCATACTTCAGCATACAGAGCTGATAATTTGTACACAGTGGGAGTTCTGTTGATCTTCTAGTTTTCTTGGGTTATGTCTGTGTTGTACGGAAATGCATATTCAAGCTCACGTTGCTTCTCATACTATTCTATCATCCCCACATGAGTATTTGAAATACTGTTTCAGTCCAAGCCCATAAATTCTACTGATGTCAAAGCTCCTTTCTTCATCAGTTTATGGAGCGGTTTTAGTGTGAATATGAGGTTGTTGCTACTGAGTTTGAACAAGAGCAGACTCTCCTCTAGCCTCCCACCATTCTTGGCCCTTTAGGTTTGTTCTCTTCCTGCTCTGTGTGTTGGTGGCCATTAGATTTCCCTTATACACATTTACCCCATGGACTGCAGTTTGAGAAGCAAGCTCCAATCAAGCTCTTCTGTTCTTGCAGTGAGTGACAGGGTTTGGTCTGTCCTCACCAGGCTGTGGGCACAGAAAGAGGGAAAAAATTTTGGCTGACGGTGTCCTTTATGATCTTGTTGAGGTAATTATCAGTCTTTCAGGGGCAAAGTAAAAAACATTCATTTCTTGTTCCTAGTCTCCTTGCAGGAGATGGAGCCAGTCTATGGATACCAGTCAAAGCCACATCAATGGCTTAGCCCTGTTTCTCTGAAGCACCTTGCTGCTACTGATGCTACTTGTGACATTCTCGTGCAGCAAGGATTCTAGCAGGTGGAGAAATGGAATAGCTGCTGACAGATCTGACTGTGTTTGTATTTGGGAGCTCAATGAAACATCCAGAGATTCGCCTTAATAGAACCATTAAGGTTGTGTTCATCTGTGAGAAGGGGAAATGACAACTGTGCCGGAAGTTTTATTGAAGTATAAAAATCCAACAAGCAATATAAAATGGCTAATAAAATAGGGCTCTGTGCCCCAAACTGCAGGCAAGAAACTCTACCTTGGAAGTGATACTTAATCTAGTAGATAAAGCAGCTCTTGTCCATACATAAAATTAATTAAGCACAAAATACTCTGTACAGATATACAGTTCCTATTATCCCAGATTTTTTATAATTCTTTTAGGCAAACAGAAACAAAACTAAAGTATTAAAAGTGTCTTGGGGTGGGGTGTGGGGAGTAAGTTGAGTTTTGTTTTGTTTTCAGTAAAGCATATTCTTCAGTATCTTTCTCTCCATCACGTTAGGTTATTTATTAAAATGACAGATGTGTTATGGATGAGAGGTCATCTTGCACCTGCACTGTCCCTGGTGTTTCCTGAAATGGAGCTTAAGAGGGAAATAGAGATATTTTCTGTTTGCCCTTTCTGGTGTGCTGGATCTGCAGAAGAGATTACTGACTGCAACACTCATCATTTTTCCCACAGAACTCGAAGCCACAAACACATCTCCACCAACCAGTAGCAAACAGATTTGTAGCATCCACCTTCCTACATACTATTGCCATATTGCTAGTTTAGGAGTAGAACCGTAAATATAAATCAGTAAATAGGACCATTATGTCTCTAATTATGCCACAATTTCCTCTCCTTCTATGTACCCGCTTCTTCTTCAAGTATAGTTCCTAAATCTCCTCCATATATATGGTCTTTGTTGCCCCCATGCTTCCTCTCCTCTCTTCTCCTCATCAGTATCATTTCCTTCCCTATTTCCTCTGAGAGGATGGTTGACCAAACCTCTGTCAGACTGAACACTTATTCTGTGCATCTGCCTATTCTGTTTCAATAACCTGAGTAAGGGTAAGATATGCACAGATCCTCTGAATCAGAGAGTTTGCAGTAAGATTTTTGCATGGAAATAACATCCTGGATTGCATTAAAGTATAATTTTATATATATATATATAATATTTATATTTATCTATATTTTATATTTATTTATATTTATCTATATTTTAATCTATATTTATATATTTTTTATTTATATTATAAAATAAAAATATTCTATGCAGTTGTGTTCACAGATATTTGCACAAGAACTAGAACAGGTTCAGGTTTGTTTTCAGTTTTCTTCTCAGTGATTTTCTTTGCTCCAATGAGGGTGGGATCCCCAGCAGTGCTTTCACTATGGGTATTCCACACAATGTTTTGTTATCTACTGGGAGTTATGTGATGACAAGTGCCATCCAAAGCCTGCATAGAGTTCGAATATTACAATTTTGATGTCCACAATCATAGAATCAAAGAAACAGAGTATCATAGAACCATTAAGGTTGGAAAAGACTTCTAAGATTAGCTATTCAGTCATCCACTTACCACCAATATTGCCTACTAAACCATGCCCCTAAATAGAATCATTTGTTTTGCAAGGGACCCCTAAAGGTCATATAGTCCAGCTCTCCTGCAATAAAAAGGAATAACTACAGCTCCATCAAGTCACTCATAACACAATCCAGCCTGAACTTGAATGTCTCTAAGGACAACCACCACCTCTCTGAGCAGTTTGTGCCAGTGCCTCACTCCTTTTATTGTCAAAAAAACCCATGTACTTTACAGCAAGCAGTTATTTCTGACATATTCTCAATGCCAGAATCTTGGGAAAACTTTTAATGCACATGTATGAGATGAGGAGGGAAGAAATCATAGAGTAAAGATTATTTCAATGTGCCTTCAATCCCACGGTCTCATACTAATGCAAAATTTTGTTAAGTTTCTTTTGGTTCCTATGGCATCAGAAAAGAAAGGTGAAACTACCTGCAAGACTGAAGAAACCTCTGCTATGAAGGATGGATATGGAGGATGTATGGCTAGCAAGCCACTTTTCTCAAGTGTAGCTCCTGATAGATGTTCTGGTGACCTGGCTGATTCCAGGGTGCCCTGAGGAAAGTATGCAAAAGTCAGTATCTGCAGCTTTGAAGTAACAGAGAAGTGGTGACTGTGTGCATCCAGCAGATCTCAAGCGCACAGAAAAATATTCCCAGGCTTTTTCTTCTCAAAAGAGGTTGTTATTTTGAGATAGTGTAAATGAACAATAGGTTTCTCCTTGGGATTTTTGTGTGTAAAAAAAAAATGTGCACAATGCAAAGTTATCAAAGAGAACACTGCATTGTCCTATGCAGGTAAAATCCACATCCAGCTTCACTTCAGGGCCAGGTACAGTGAAGAAGAGCTTTGTAGTCCTGTGATATGGGTGACTCCTCCTAAAATAACTCAATGGCCTTGATTTGTGTGTTATTCTCAGCCAGGAGTAGCAGGTCTCAGCTGAGTGTGTGCAGCTGCTCAGTGGCAATCGAGCAGAGAGGGACAGAAGACTTCACATTCTTTTTCTCTTTTTGTCTGCTTTTCTTCTTTCCTGTTTGTGGAAATTGATATTGAAGGACTACATCCAAAGGACAATGTAAATACTGCAGGGTAACTGAGAGCAGGGCACGGTGTCCCAGGGCAGAATGAAGGAGGCAGTAATGTGGCCAACCTGATCAGGTGACAGGGTGTAGGCTGTGACAAGGCAAGAATAGTGTTGTGTGCATCTACCTCTGGATTCACACAGCCTCTTCATTAACGCTGTTCTTGGACTGTATTTCTGTATTTAAGCCAGAAATTTGACTGTTATTAACCAACATCTAAATCATAGAATCACAGAACCACAGAATCCTTTATTTTGGAAAAACGACAATCTTTATCAAGTCCAGTCATCACCTATCACTACCAAATTCACCATGAAACCATGTCCCTGTGGGTCTTATCCACATGTCACTTAAATACCTCAGGGATGGAGAATCCACTGGTTTCATGGGCTGCCCATTCCAATGTCAAATCACCCGTTCTGTGAAGAAATTCTTCCTTATATCCAATCTAAACCTACCAATGTGCTACCTGCAAACTTTTCTTCATATTTTATCAGTTCTCACATGAGAAAAGATGTTCACGAACTCCTCATAGAATCAAAAATGTTGGAAGAGGTCACTATGATCATCTAGTCCAGCTATCACCCCATCCCCACCATGCCTACTAAGCCATGGCCGTCATTGATATATTTATCTTTTTCTTGAATACCTCAAGGGATGGTGACTCTACCACCTACCTGTTCAGCCAGTTCCAGTGCATTACCAATCTTCCAGAGAATAAATTTTTCCTAATAGCCAACCTGATCCAACCTAATATCCAGCCTCACTACAACTTGTTCAGGTGCTTGCAGTAGGAGAGTAATGAAGACTCCCTCTTCTCAGTATTCTTTTCTCCAGAGTAAACAACTTCAGTTCCTTTAGTCCAAATGAGTGGACTGAAAGGACAAGGAAGTTCCTCTGCTGACAGATAAGTCAACATTCAGGTTCCATTTAGTTCTGAATTTGATGTCTGTTGGAAAAAGAGTATTTTTTATCCAATCCTTAGTATGCTGGGATAGCCACATTGAAAACAGTTCTTCCATGTAAAACTTATTTCTACTTCAAATCTACAAGAGAAATAATATTTAGGGTTGAAAAGCTGAACTCAGACAATTTTAAACGTCTTGTTTTAAAAAACAGAAGCAACTTGTTCAGATTTGAACATAACATTTCTTTCACTAAATGTTTTTAAGGGAAGAGTGAGTGCATACTTATGAAATTCTGTTTTATTTCCATAGGCCCCATCTCATCTAATGAAATATAATACCTTTCCCTACAGATCTTGCTTCACTAATAAATGAGATACATTTCAACACAAACAAACAAAACACTATTTCAATGCTAGTATGTTTTGTTCTAGTAAGACCAAAGCATTGAATTACATATTTTCCATTTGAAATATTTTAGTTTTCTATCTTTTTGTACAACAAAATGCTATCAAATTATTTCTTTCCATTTCCTAGATTGGCAATGAGTCATTTTATAAGAGAAAAAAAAAAAAAGAAACACTTTTGACTCAGCTTTTCTTGAAAAAAAAACCCATCATTTTTTTATAATTGTTGTAGTGTATACTAAGTGGTAGACCATAAACAAGAGGAAGGCTGAGCAATATATTTTAGTAGAGTTCCAGAGTCTTTTACTAAATATTCTGAGGGATCTGTTCATGGAAAATTCCTAAAAAACAAAACAAAACAAACCAACACTAAAGCGAAGGATTAAGCAAGTCTGTAATTACTCATGAAAAATATAATAGGTACTTGTAGAATAGCTCAACTACAAAAGCACTGTACAAACAGCATGACCAGGAGATTCATTTTAGTTCTCAAGAACATGGAGAAGGAGAAGGAATTGGAAAGCATCTCTCTGTCTAATTAGTGGTTTGGGTCTGGGATTTCAATTACTGCTTCTGCAGTTTACCTAGATCAGCACTTTCCAGTGACTGAGGCTGTAGGTGGCAAACCAACATCGATGCCCTAGATTTGTTGACTTCAGAAGTGCCTTGCAGTGCATTTTGTGATGTTCCCGTGTCGTGTTCACCTTTCTGCTGTTGTCAGTAATACTAAAGCAAAATAAGTTTCATTTGTTGATGGCAAAAATTGACTCAGGACCAAACCATCAGAGGGAAAAATAACTTTCATGTCCATCAGGAGCTCATTATTGCAACAATATGTTATTAATAATTTGACTGATGTTTCCTCTGGAAAAAGCAGAAAGTAAATGTCAATATTTACCCATATGAATACTCTTAGAACAGCTGCTGACTTAAATAGTACTTCGTATGTAGAAGTCTCCTCTCTCCTTAGCAAATACAGTTTATTCAACCAGGAACAGAGTTCCTCTTTCATCTGAAACAACATAAAAGGTCTCCGATCTGGGAAAAAATCTCCAACATTTTTCAGGAAATGAACTTTTTTTAAAATCTTTTTTCTAGGCCTACTGGAGTCTACTTCCAGACTGGTTACTTCATCATTCTCTTCCTTAATAGCAAGTCCTGCTATTAAGGAAGACCCTTTGCCACCACTCTTTACACCCTCTGCAGCTTGGTGATGGCAGCCCTCTCCCAGAAGTTAACATAGGGTAGGTGAGGGGGCTTGGGCATAGCAGTGCTTCCATCTTGTGCTGAAGGATTTCTGAGTACTAGGTTAAAGTAGAATGACAACAGGAGAAAGCTAAGCAGTCTGTCTCTGTAATTGGTATGAGAAATGTCAGCCTGTAACTCAGCATGTGCGCACATCCTGGATTTAGTAACAGCTTTGTCACAGCCTTCTCCGTTGAGACTTTCTGAATGGCAGCTGTCATGTTACCCTAAGCCTTGTTCCTGGGGACATCTTTCTCACTCATTTTCTTCGTAGTCTCAGAAATGGGATACTGTGTGCAGTACCTGCTGGGTTTTTGTGAGCTGATGGGACCAACAGGAGGGGGAACAGTAGTCATTCTGCGTGTAGCTTATCCTTCAGAAAGCCTTCAGAAAGCACATCATTCTAATTGAATAGGCATGACTACTCTGAATTTAAACACTGGCGGTGAACCAGTGAGAACACTCAGGGGAACTCTACAGGGGTACAGTTTTGTAACTTAATTGGGTCAATACAAGGTGAGACAGTAATTGTCTAGTTAAATACTGTCAACAGCAACTCTGAAATCACACCAGTAGCATGACTGTGTCCATAGGCTGAGAATGATCCTGTTATTGATGAGGACAATCAGAAAAGCACAGAATTACTTGGCTTGAGTTTTTCTCCTTTTCTGTACTGCAAGCTGAGGCTACCATTCCAAGCAGTATCCAGGAGATTTCTAGTTATGCATGAGTTCTCCAGGATTTTAAGTCATTAAGACATTCATTCTTTTAGTTTCGTTAAACAATTGTGCAATATGACAGAAACCATGCACAGGAAACGCTTCATTTGCTAACCACTAATTCTTTCAGGCATTATGATAGCACTTAGTTGACTTCTGTTGCAACATACAGTTAGTTTGTCTTGTTAATGTTTCAATATTGACTTTATTACAGAAGTTTTCTAAAGGGGAAACAATTCGTTCTTTCTCTCACTAATCCTAAAGCATCCCATAAGAAGGATCCAGACAACACCTATATAAGTCAAGAAAGACCTGCAGTAAGTGTAAAGGAATCAGTTTCTTCGTTGTTGCTTCTTTTTGAAAAAGTGAAAATAAGGAAGAATGAAACCATGGAAATGCAGGGTAAAACCACGCCTAAATAAACATTACTTCACGCATAGGGTATCTACACTGACGAGCTCTGCTCTTTAGTTGAATGTTGTCTCTGGTAGTTCTCCTTACAACCCAGGCAACTGTGTGTTTGTATGCAAAACAATCTGTCTTGTTACTGGCATTATGTTTGCATTGAATGTGAACTTCGTGTGCTTTTCTCTTCTGCCTAAATATGACAAAGCAAAATTTCTTCTCTGCACAAGAATTTGTACATTGTCCTATTTTGTTCCAAACTGTTCTTCATTCTGTTACAAGCCTTGGTTGTGCACCCTGGGAGACAAAACTCCCAACAAGTAACACATCTGGTAAAATTTTGCCCAATTAGCAAAAAGTAACAATAGAGCTCTTTTCACCTTCTGTCTCATAAGAAAATTGGATTTCATCTGTTATCTTCACCTTTAAAATATCGATCTCCCTTTGCAACATTTTCAGGTCTTTTGTGTTTGTGTTTTGGTAAGAAAATTACTTCATAGAACAGAGGGGCACTCCAATTTGATCTATTTCTTACCTGCATTACATGAAAACCTGAAGTTCATTGGAAACTAGGAGAAATTTCAGATGATGTTTAGAGGTGCACTAAAGTGTGCTCTATGACAAGTAGGGCAAGGTGATTCTCCAGGCATCTGATACATTATTGTTTCCCTAACATGATTAGGACTTCTGGCTCCTTCCTTATACCAAACTACCAAGCATGATTAGGACTGTCTAGCTCCTTCCTCAAACTGAATTACCAAGCACAGTATAGTGTTGTCTGTATAGTGTTGTATACTGTACGTGTCTTGGAACAGAATATTTCTGGATCCTGATGTGAAAGAAACTGCTTTGTCTGGTCCAGTCATTGTCAGTCATGATAGATTACAGCTAACCTATAACACTTTGGGAAACTTTGGGAAAGTTTATAGTTCTACTCCCATCCCATCTGTGTGTAGAGGTGTGCTAGACACACACTGGGGACTCTCCTAGAAGAGGTACTAAAAATCGCTGGAAGTTCTCCTTATTTGCCAGTGCCTCTCTGCTTTGAGCTGATGGGATTTCTGGAGGACGCAGTAGATGTGTGACTGCCACAGCTCTGTCTCTCTTGCCCACAGCTGGATGCCGGTGGGGGGACACTGTGAGTAAATCCTCACTGAAGGCTCCACGAGTCCTGGGACACCTTTCTGCAGCCTGGAGATGATGAAAAATATCTGCTGATACTCTAAAGGGAGAAAAGAGTGGTGGGATACTTTATGCAGTATAAAAAACTAAGAACAAATGGCTAACATCTCATAGAAAGAATCGTATGAAAAAATTGACCGTAACTGCCAGGTTAAAAATATCCATGTGCCAATGTCTGCTTCCTTTAATTTTTTCTTAGAATAGCAGTAATGACCTCAGCACAAAGCACTGCCTAGAGACAAATGACCAGCTGGGATTAACAGTCCTTGACTTAATTTCAGCCCATCAGGACCTCCCAGACAGTCATTAATCCTGCTGAAATGCTCTGTGCATCGACTGCTATTGATTCATTTATTGATTGTGTCCAAAGTCAGAAGTTAGAAGCCATAGTACAGAAGACACCCTGGAGGCTCTTCTAATAAGATGAGTTTGCTTAATTCGTAGACTATTTGACGTACTTTAAAAGGAAACATCATAAAGAGAGATAGAAAAGGTAAAGAGAACTTACAGGACACAATGAGCCCTGGCCTCCTCTGCCTATTAGAGTCAATGACATGTATCCCATATATTTAATAGGACTGCTCTCTAAAGCAGGTATCCAAGGTATGTTATATGTCGTCTGCCAAGGGACAGTAAGATACCAAGTAAGAAAACCCATCAGATACTCTTTGGCCTATGGCAGAAAATTCATTTGGGGATAATATCCTTCTACTATTGTTGAAGACATCCCTATCTGAATTCTTACCCTTTCAAAATGCTGAAAACTTTTTCTTTCCAAAGATTACTTTAACAGGTTTAGCTCCTTTTCCTCTCGTACCTGCTGCTGTCAGACCTTGTCTGTTCTGCAAGGAGCTAAATCTGAATAATTAATGTAGCACCCTGTGGGAAATCAGATTGATTGTTTTTAATACCTGCTTTATGATGGAATTTTCAAATTGTAAAATAAAGGAAAAATACTTTAAAAGATGATATAGTTTAATAACCTGCCACCTCCACATTTCGTCTTCAAGTTTCCCTACTGGGATTCAGTGCAAAAAGATGAAGTAAAGTAAACAGCAGCATTTTTGGATGAGCTCTTTCATGTCTTTTTATGCTCTACAATGTACCAAATGTCAGGAGTGTACACAAAGGGGAATACTTGAGGCCAAAGGTGTTCCTGAACACGCGCTGCTTAAGTGCTTCCAGAGTGCTTAAAACTGCCCGGTATACTGTGGTAATGCAATGCTGCTGGAGAAGTTGCTCTCCCTCTGGAGGACATGGGAAGATTTTTCTTATCACATGTCAGGAAAAGGAAATAGGGCAACAGTGGCTGAGGAACTGCTTGTGGATTCCAGATTCGCAAAACGTTTAGGAGACCTAACTATTGTAAACAAGCCCTCATTTTATTCATTAATTGCTCAGCAAGAGGAAGAACAAAGTGAAGTGGTTTTAAACTGGAAGAGTGTAGATCTCGACTAGATATCAGGAAGAAATTATTTACTGTGAAGTTAGTGAGACACTGGAACAGGTTGCCCAGTGAGGTTGTGGATGTGACCTCCCTGGAGGCATTCCAGGCCAGGCTGGATGGGGGCTTTGAGCAGCCTGGTCTAGTAGGAGGCGTTCTCGCCTATAGCAGGGGGGTTGGAACTAGGTGATCTTAAGGATCATTTTTAGTCAATAGGGAGAAGCAGGAATCGCGAGGGTATAATCTAGAAAATCTGCGTTATGCATCCAACTTAAACTGAGATACGTAGCACCTAAGATTTACTTATTCGTCTCGTCTTAACTGTAACAGGAACTTGGGACAGATAGATACGTAGTTCTGTTAAAACATCCACACAAAGTCACTGTATTTAATGAATGCCAAATGTCACCAGGACATCAACAGTCTGAATAGATGCGTTATAGTAACAGAGGCATGAATGAGACTGGGTCCAGATTGTCTTCTTTTGGTGCAGAACACTATCAGTTTGCTTTCTTATCCCTCTAGTTTTCTGCAGACAAATTAGAGTGTTCAACTCTCCTGCTGGTCTTGAACTTGGTTTTTCTAACAAGTAGCATCTCACCCATTTCTATTCACATCCAAAGTTTCTTCATTAGCACAATGGAAAAATTTAACTGTGAATAGTTACTGAGAGACTTTGGGTTCACTGAGTCAGGCTTTCCCTGCCTGAGGACTAGTAACATTTTGAATGTAGGATATAATGTAGAGAGTATTTCAAAACAGGATGCCATCACAATAATACACAAAAGGCATGTTTTCCTCATGTATTTAGTCTTTAAATGGGAACTAGAACAACACTGAAACTAGTAATTTCTATGACAGTTAAAAGCTATCCAAGGTAGTTCTTCATGGAGGTCCATGGGACTGAGCAGACCTGCTGTTCTAGATACTCATATCACAGTCTGTTGTCCCAACTTACATTCCTAAGGCTTTTATAGAAAAACACAGTAGCTAGAAATTTTTCTTAAAGCAATTGGTAAAAGGCAGAAGATTCCAGTAACATTGAGAGAGGCCTGTACTGTGCATTTCTATGTCCTGCTTTCCTACTGCCACACATTTCACATGGACATGAAGAACTGTGGTAGCACATCTTTCCCTGTGATGTGGTGCAGACTCTCTTCTTTAAGGGAGAAATCTAGAGACCATACACTGCTTGTAAGTATATAGGTACATGGTAGGTATTGACAGGTAAATTGGAAGAAACCATCTTTAAGTAGAATAAGAACTGATGGGACTCTTGGTGATTTTTAAGTACCTAAGGGAGAAATTTCTTTTCAGACTAAGGGCTGTTGTGCCCCAGAAGTACAATTTATGATCAAGAGTGGGAGTGCTTGTCTTTGGGACTATGCTCTTGTATTTACAGCGCTGTGTTCCATTTTTGCACGTATCCTATCCGTTTTCTGAGATCATTTTCAATCCTTATCCTAGTCTCCAAAATGTTTGAAAGCATTTTCCAGTTTTATGCAATCAATTAATTCAAAAAGATCGTTCTATACTTCTTTTTCCAAGTCATGAAAAAAACGTATTTTAACAGAACTGGATGAATTCTTGCAGAAACCCGTTCAATTCTTTATTTAAATTTGACACCATTGATAATTAGTCTTTGAGTACAGTCCCCCATCCTTCAATTAGTCTCTGCTATAACTCATTTCTTGAACTGTGAGGCAGAGATTACAGTGTTTCTGTAACTCACAGGACTGCACTGAGTATAAATCTAACTAGTTAGAGTTTACAGTGGTCTGAAAAACAGATTTTGTCAGTCTTCCTATAATCATAGCTGGAGTGATCTTTCTCACTGTGTGCAATGAAAAGCACATGTTTATTCTAATCCTTTCTCTACATTGGAAAATGTTAATTGGAAATCCAACATTAATTATAATTTCCTGGAATATGTCCAGCTGGAGCTGTTTTTGAGGGTTCTTTTGTAAGGGACTAAGAAAAAGAGTTTCACCATATTCTCTTAGACCAAAACATGAGGAATGACAAACAAAACAGGAAGAAATAGAGATAGCAATGTCAAAAGGAAATAGAGAATAGGTCAGCTTTTACTCCTAGCTCCTGCCCCAGCTTTCCACAACATGAAGCATGCATATCCAGTAAGTCTACATGGGAGCTGAGTGGTTCCCATCTCAGAAAGTATCCAGGTCTGTCCTTTTTATCATGATCACAAACTATCCTTTGTTTTGAGGCTGTACAAAGAAATAATTGACTGTAGTGGATCATGCATTCCAGTTTATGCCATGGCCAAAATATGACATAGCAAAACCCTCAACAGTAAGCGTTATTGTTTAATTACAGAATATAAAATTGTGGAGCCTTAGAGAAGAAAAACAAAGTAATTATTTTAAGACAAAAGAGGAAAAGGTTCATCTCAGTTATAAGTCGCCCTCCGGTCAAACTACACCCACTCAGGACTCCTCTACTCACAGTTATATCCTATTTATCTTGATAACTCCTGCTGTTATATCACAGAATCACAGAACTGTAGGGATTGGAATGGACCTCTAGAGATCATCCAGTCCAACCCCCCTACCATGCAGGCTCCCTAGCCCAGGTTGCACAGGTAGGCGTCCAGGCAGGTCTTGAACATCTCCAGAGAAGGAGACTCCACCACCTCTCTGTGCAGCCTGTGCCAGTGCTCCATCACCCTCACTGTGAGCAAGTTCTTACACACATTTGTGCAGAACTTCCTATGCTTCAGTTTGTGGTCATTTCTCCTTGTCCTGTCGCCACACACTGCTGAGGAGAGTCCAGCCTCATCCCTTTGCCTCCTGCTCCTTAGATACTTAAAGATGTAAATACCTGATAAAAAGTTAAAAAGTTATCCACACAAACCTTGATTGCAAACTCACTCCAGATATGTCAGGCTTCCCACTTGACAGGATCCAACATTCAGGGACCACACAGAGTTTGAAGAAATCATAGAGAAGGAGCTTTCCTCTTCCTGCTCGAAGTTCAGATTTATTCAATATTTTTCAATCCTTCTGTTTCAAACTGTCCCTCTGGTGGGAAAGGGATAGGTATATCCAGAGGGCAACTGAGATCTTCATACTGCTGAATTGCCTTTAAGAAACACATTATTCTTTCCTTTGTCTTGAGAAGGAATGCAGGGTAGCTCCATATCTTGTTTAGTTTCCTTAGTTAAGCTACTTTTCAGTCTAGGTGAATATGAGAGTGTTCACAGGTGCCATTCTATGATTATCACCAAACTCCAAGCAGTCAGAAACCTCAGATGATGCATCCTGTGTATCTTTCTACCCAGGCCCTTCTATCCATCACGGCAATGTTCAATATCAATTTCTATTCTTTCTGTCTTTCAGGATAGCTGGTGGGAGATAGAAAGCCCATTAGAACTAGTAATTGGAACATTTTATGTGGTATTGCCTCGGTACCCATTGTGTATATCACTCACTGGACTGATACACTGTTATCACTTCGAGGATGTTAGTAAAATGATTACATGGTTTAGAAATACTGATTTTGAATCAAATTTAAAGTGTATTTATATGAAATTATCTTTACTGACAATGTCCCCCGACTACATATTAAGAACTTATCAGAAGTTTTCAAAATGAAAATGCTCCATTGTTATAAAATATTCGTTGAAATTACCAAATCTGAGATCTGGCAATACTTCAAAATAGCTGCTTTTCCAGTTGAATGATCAGAATACCACCAACTACAGCCACTAAAGCTCAGTGGATGCACAGGTGGAACCCAGCTGTGTGCACTACAGCACGCATCTCTGTCCAGGAAGCTGGTTTCCATTGGGACCACACGCAGTGAAAGCCACATCACTGTGTTGTCCATATGCCATCATTGATAATATGTGGATGGTAGAGCTAACCACGTAGCTCTGCTTCCTTTTCCATCTCAGCTTCATTTTTCTCCTGATCTTTGCCAGCCCAAATCTCTGTGCTTCATACACTCTGTATGTAAACACTTGCTTTTGTGTGAAGTAGACTTCTTTAGTGAATATTTGAAATAGGAATGTTTTCCTCTCTATTTGTATATCAGATTTTTAATTAAAAAATCGATTTACAGATCTCATTACTTTCATAATTTCACAGTGTTTTCTCTTACAACCAGCCAACCTGTAGCTTCGAGTATCTTTTCATCTCCAAAATGGTGGGTCATGGTTAGCATCTTGTATTCTGTTAGTTGTTTTTCCGCTTCTTTTAATCTTGGAAATTTTCTCTCTCTCCTCTCTTAAGTTCCATTTTTTTATATACCTTCACTCTTTATTTCTTTTCAGCTTTGTTCACTCTCTTTTTTCATTGTCTCTCTTTTGCTTTCATTGCTGGAATTAAATTAAAGAGTATTCTGACAGTTTTGAGACCTTGCATTTGCTCCTAGAAAATGACATTAAAGTTGGTGGAACTTGCAAAGAAAGAAAACAATGTACCATTTTATGGTTATGTGAACCAGAGATTTCAGCAGTTGCCTTCAATTCCAGGCAGTTGTGCTAGCGTCAGACAGCTTATTCCAAGTTTTAATTTGATTTTTTTCATTTCTTCCTGGCATACTTAATGCTGTCTGAAAGCAGAGAGGGTTTTTTTTGCTTCTTGGGAAAATACAACCACCAGAAGTTGCCAATATTTCAAAATACCATAAAGAGCACCAGGATTAGGAGAGCATTAATCCTCTTGGTTTGAAGTGTGCCTTTCTTTCTGCTTATGTGTTATATGCAATTCTGCTTTTACCAGTGCTTTGCTCTGAACTGATAACTTCAGACTCCTGATAAATATTGCTGCCTTCTGAAACCTCCAGGTATTTTCTCACTCTCACTCACACGTCAGATAGCTCTACCTACCTTACCTCTGAAATCTTGACACCACTGCGTTGTCTGATCCAGCTGCATCTCAGCTGAGCTTTCCTGTGGGCTGACGGAGGATCAGGTTGCTGTTGATGAACAGATGTGTCAAGCTGTTCACAGACAGCGTCTCTGGCGATATAAAATCCTGTTTAGGCACTGTCTGTGGTGCTCGTTACCATAGTACCTGCGCCTCCAAAACATTAATAAAGTAGACATTGCTCCAAGACAGAGCAATATCACCACTTCAGCTTTCATGATGCACGAAGCAGAGCTACGTTAAGCTGGAAGCAGTGGGAGCCTGAAAAAGTAGCCGGAGGTTTTATCCAGATTAAAGAGCAAGGAAAGTCACCAGCACAGTTCTGTTAAATTCCTTCTCTGAATTTTGCCCCAGAGGAAACTTTCTCTATTTACTGGTTATACAGAAATTAAACAGACGACGTAAATACACCACCAGCATGCTGCTATCCTGAGCACTGCCAGAGCCCAAAGAGGGAGCATGTTCTCATCTTGAAAACTGAAGCCTATCAGTGCAGTGAATGTCGTGCTCTGGAGCAGCAGCAGACCTCCCCAGCACCACCAGAGCATCTCCTGTCTGACCTACACTATCTGCTCACTTGGCAAGATCCAAACCCAAGAAGAGGGGCCAAGGTCAGCCTCTTGGGCTACTTCTGGCATTCACACCTTCAACCTCAGATTCTGGAGAATCTCAAAGGTGCTGTGGGCTGCCACTTCAGTACTTATACCTATCCTATACAGTGTGTTTACACTTTGGGTGAAGCCAAGATAAGAAGTGCTACTTGTACCACTTGCTTTTAACCAGGCCTGCACTAAGCATATGTGAAGGCCATCTTTACAAGCTTCATGCATAATCCTTTGAGGAAAGTTTTACTTGTGTGAATGCTAATAAGGTTTAGTTCAGAAAAGTCCAGAGTATGCATTTCCCTGATACCAATAGCAGGTAGATAGCTAGCAGGACAGAGGTAATTTCATGGTGTCATTGCAGGATGCTGGGACTAAGGAAGACAAGATAACTTACTGTCAAGTCTAAGAGAAAGCTTATGTTACTTTTGACCCACTCACTGTCCAGTTTTCCCAAGCATTACTTTTCAGGCTCTGGAGTGTGTCCAAAAAGGGCAACAAAACTGTGAAGTGTCTGAGGCACAGGTCTAATGAAGAACGACTGAGGAAACTGGGATTGTTCAGTCTGGAGAAGAGGAGTCTCGGGGAAGACCTTATCAATCTCTACTACTCCCTCAAAAGAGGTTGTGTTGAGATGGGGATCAGTCTTGTCTCCCAGGTAATAAGTGATAGGATCAGAAATAACGGCCTTAAGTTGCACCAGGAGAGGTTCAGATTGGATATTAGGAAAAATTTATTCTCTGAAAGAGTGGTGAGGCATTGGAACAGGCTGCCTAGGGAGGGGATGAAGTCACCATCCCTGGAGATGTTCAAGAAACATGTAGATGTTGCAACGAAGAATGAGGGTTATTGGGCAGTTTTGCTGGTGATGGGTTGATGGTTGAGGGACGATCTTAGTGGTCTTATCGGATCTTAAAGATTCTGTGATTCCTCGTGATGGAGAGTATAAGCAGTCCCAGGTAGTTCAGAGCCCACACACAGCCAACAGCACTGAGGCCTATAGCATGTTTCACTTGGGGTGAAGCACAACATAGGATGCCTAATTGTTCCTTTTCTAGCAGAAGATGATAATATCTGCTGACGCTGACCTGGATACTCTTTGCAATGTAATATCCTTGAAGAATTGCATTTTGCAAGCACTTTATATATCAAATACAAACACTTTCCTCGGAGTCTCATATTTTATGACCAGACATGTCCTTTGTCTTCACTGCCTAGGAGAATAAAAATAAATTACGTTCAGGTCATCCAAGTATGGTCCTGTTGTCTTGCAGGTTATTCTGTGACTCCCCCATGTATTGTATTTCAGAGATGGTTGTGATAAAATGAAAAAATATGTATACAGGAGCTTTCTTATCTAAATTACACACTATTGTGACTGTATTATTTGCTTTTTTTCTTGTCAGATTTTCAGGATGCAGCATCAGATTCACAGAATCATAGTAATATAGTATGGTTTGTGTTGGAAGGAACCTTTAAGATCATATAGTTCCCACCCCCTGCTACATGCAGTGATTTCTCCCTCTAGACCAGATTGCTCAAAGCCCCATCCAGCCTGGCTTTAATACTTCCAGTGAGAGGGCATCCATGGCCTCACTGGGCAACCTGTTCCAGTGTCTCATTACTCTCACAGCAAAGAATTTTCTACTAGTATCTAGTCTAAATCTGTCTTTTTCCAGTTTAAAGCCATTTCCTTTCATCCTTTCACTACTTGCCCTTATCAAAAGTCCCTCCCCACCTTACCTGTTGGCCCCCTTCAGGCACTGGAAGGCCACTATAAGATCCCCCCAGAGCCTTCTCTTTTTCAGACTGAAGAGCTCCACGTCTCTTAGCCAACAGGTCTCTCTCTCCATGTCTTTGTTTCCCTTTTCTTTCTCTCTCTGCCTTATGTAAGTCAGATCTAGGCTTTGAATCAAAGATTTCCTCTGCTTTTCATTTGTACAGCACCTAAGGGAATTCAGACCTGATCCATTCCTGGCAATATCCACTGCTGAAGACAACACAAATCATGGCTGAGAATTCACTAATTCATAAAGATACAGTTGCATTAAGACATCTCCAGTGTAGATATGTCCATCTGAGTTGGTCAGCTTCAACTCCCATTGAAGTCATTATGGATTAATAAGTAATTCAGGGCATATATTTGTCTTGATATCAGACTGGAAAGAGATTTCTTCATACAGGATCCTGCGATTGTTTGTGATTTTTGATGAAAAGCTGTGCTGATAACATACCAATGTTTTAGTTACTGCTGAGCAGTGCTGCACAGAGCCAAGGATGTTTCAACTCCTCACACTGTCCTGCCAGAGCGGGTGTGTGGGTGCACAAGGAGCTGGGAAGAGACAGAACCAGGACAGCTGACCCAGACTGACCAAAGGGATTTTCATTCTATATGGCATCATTCTTGGCAATAAAAGCTGAGGGAATGAAGGAGGATGGTGGGATGTTTGAAGTGATGGTGTTTGCCTTTCCAATAAATCATTACACATGATGACGTCTGCTTACCTGCAAGTGACTGAACATCCGTCTGCCAGTGGGAAGTAGTGAGTGAATTCACTGTCACAAAAGCATAGTATCTATGAAAATATTATGCATCAGTATTGGGCTTTGTGACTTTCTTTCCAGAGAGAATATAAATACAGGGTGGAAGAAAGAGCAGAGGATTACAGCTGACTTTTTTCAGTCACTTTCAGTTATTTTTTCATAATTCAGAATACTGGCACCTTCCTTAGTGGCATCTCTATAGTCCACAAAATCAAACAATAGTATATCATGTTCTAACTTGGATTAAAATCATATTTTATTTCATTATTTTAAAATAAGTTTGCGATTTTAAGTGTGAAACCGAATCTTTGTGCTGTTTGAGATTTGTAATGTTGTATAATGAAAGAAAATATGTGACATGCACTAGTACTGCTCAGTGCTGTTTTAGAACCACATTTGTTTGCAAAACTACCAAAAGAGAAACTACTTGCTGAGGATCACTGCACCACAGATGTTACTCTTCTAATTTCGTTTTAGTAGGAGTTTAAGTAGGAGTTTAAAATCCACATCAATGTTTATTTGTAAATATCAAGTTGATGTAGACCAGAACTTTCAGATGATTCTGCTCCTGAAACAATCTGTGACTACAAAATTCAATTTACATCAAGTTCGTCATCATCTAACTGCTGAAATGTATTAATATACCCCTCATATAAGTCGCACCAGTCACTTTCAGGCACTCTCTTTATTTCTGAAAGAGGAGAAAACAATTCTGCCCTCCCTCTCCCTCTAACCTGTCCACATCTTACACTAGAAGGCCCAAGAGCTGAATGCAGTACTGCACACAGAGTCACATGAGAGCAGAGCAGAGGAGGTGCCAAAGACATCTGTGCCCAAGCTGTGGAGATGCTAAATTACTACGTATTGCAATTGCATACAGTATATTCAGCACCGTCTTAGCACAGAAATTAACATCACAAATGCATTGTGTTCTTCCTTTAATGTAACAATACCATCAGACCTTGGAAATCAAGAATGAATGGGATATTGGTTAAATTATGCTGATATTGAGCGGTGTGTGAATTGCTTTTATCAACAGGTGCTCAGGAATAGTTGTTCCATACAAAAATCAGGCTACAGACTGAGACAGTCTCTTCCAAAAGCACTATATATATTTTTTTGTGGATGAAATAGAAAGATACCTCATGGAAAGCTGTTGTTGTGTTGTCTGGATGAATGTCAACAGGCAGTTTACAACATTTAGGGAAAAAATATCACAGCCTGTCATTTGAAAGTGCAAGGCAACATCAGTGCTGTGTTCAGCCTCCGAAAGAGAGGCAAACAGCTTTTTCAGCGGTCACCATTGTCTGGATAGCCTCATGGAAGCAGCTGCTTCTGAATATCCTTTTAAGATCACTGAGCCTTGATCCAGCTGTTAAAAATAACAATGTTTTTCATCCTGCATAGTAATCGGATAAAGCAGAGCAGTGCTGGAAGAGCAGTAGCATAAAAAAGCTTTGCTTATATAACAAAACCATACCAACGTTCCTGATTCTGTGAGGTCCCAGGCAGTTGTGTGCAGCAACCTCTGACCAGTGTTTTGCAGCTCATGGTGTGACAACTGTATCTGCTGAAGAACTTTGACACCCTTGCAAACAGCTGCAGAGATTTGTGCTTTGCACTGATTTGATGCCCTCTGCCCTTCTGTGCAGGAGGGTCAGAGAAGGAGATCATATGTTTATACCTCACCAGCAGTGTCTTGGAATTTGGTCTGTCATCTTAATCTTCTGCTTTGTAAAGATATCCTGGACTTTGCATCAGGGTAGATGAGTTACTGCTCTCCTCTTCCTGCTGCAATCGCTAGTGAGGCACAGTCACCCCTGGTTTCACTCAGAGCTGCACGCCAACAACTACCTGAGTGATAATTTGCTCTGTGTTCTGCCTCTTCAGGAGAGAAATGATCACCCACCTGAGATATATCCCTGAGGTCATGTTTCAGGAGGGATCAGGAGCTCTCCTATTGCAAAACATTTAACCACAAGCTGCAGCATTTGGGCAGTCTCTGGAAGTCAGTAGGACATTTCGCACAGTTAAGTGCTTCTCTGGAGTGGTCTCAAACTGAGCTTGAACTTTACTGTTTTACTTACCATCAGGTTACCTAAGAATGAAAGCAAGTGGGAACAACTGAAAGTTTCCTTCTAAAGAAGCTGAAAACAAAGATAAATATTTCCCATAAAATTAAACCAGCAGTCATCTTGGAGAAATGGTTCTAGAAAAATACAAGACCTACTTCCACAGAGGTTTCCTATGGTATTTTTTCAGCAGAAAAATTCAGCTTTCTTTATACACTTGGAACTGTACTATCCATTGCAGTTGGAGTTTACAGGATGTAAAAATCTAGAGGCAGCTGACAGAGTAGGAACTGTCTTAATTAAGAGAAATTAATTCAGTTGATCTTAACTGAACATGCATAGACAAGATATGGTTTGTTCCACTATTATCTGGTGCCAAGAAAACTCCTAAAGAGCTGAGAGAGAAGGGGCTTATCCAGTGAAACACCTGATAAGTGCATTACACCTCAGGACAGTCTTCAACCTTTGAAGTCACATCAGCTTTGGCTTGCACAAAATGCAGCAGAGCTTGACAGCGGTGGGCACAAAGAGGACGTGTTTCCCTCCTCACTTGAACTCCTTTTTCCATTGCTGACTGTGATTTGAACCAATCTGCTGCTATGAAGGATGAAATGGCTTCTGTGAGGGCCTTGTTGATATTCTATCTGCTTAACCATCCAACACACAAACATGGAAGAGATTCCAGTTTGCAAAGAGAACACCATGTCTACACCCTCTGGACGTTTTGAAGAAGGATTTTAAAGAAAACTAGTTGACTTTCAAAGGAACCCTGAAGTTAATACTGGGCTATTTATCTTTCTTTCTTCAAAAGATGGTTTGATGCCCTGTGGTAACCACCCATGTGAGAGCCTGGAGGATGAGTACCAAAATCTACGTTTCTGGGTTTGCAATGGATTTTAAGATCCTGCTTGAAAGAGAGATCAGTCTAGAATAATCTGTCAAACTGAAAGAGGAGAAATTAACATTGAATATAAGGACAAAGCTTTTTACACTGAAGCACTGGAACAGGTTACCCAGAGTGATGGTGGATGCCCACCACATTCAATGCCAGACTGAATGGGGCTCTGAGATAGTTGTAGGTTTCCTTTTCACTGCAGAGGAGCTAGACTAGATGGCCTTGAATGGTCCCTTCCAACTAAAAAAAATTCTGTGATTCTGTGGTCTTTGGATGAAGCCTTTGGGTGAAACAGTCTTTGGGAGACATCTCAAGGAAGTATCCACGTACAAGTTAGAGGATCTTCTTAGGACTTGCTTGAAATACTTGATAATCTCATATATACAGCTATATATGTTGATATATACAGCTGGTTACTTCACCAGTGTGTGCAGGGAGTGCTGGGCTTTGTCTGTGGCTTCAGAGGGACTTCTGAGAACACAGACCCACCTCACATAAAACCTTATGGATTTTGTTCTGTCAAAATAATGACAATCTAAATTGGAATATTTCACATGAGCCTGATACCTCACTTCTTCTTGCCTTCAGTTTTCTATCATCTAGAGTACAGTTTGCTCAACCTATTACAATGTACTCTTGATTTCAGTCCCCAGCTTTGAGACCTTAGCACATTTTCTTCCCACAAAGAATCACAATATAAATCACTAGGTCAGGGAATAATGAGTCTAGTATTTTTAAAGAACCTCCCCCACACAGGCAGGATATCGACTGATGATTCAGCAGGTGATGGGACTGTAATAAAGGGACATTTTTTTCCTTTAATTTTTGCTGGAAAGTGGAAAAAAAAAGGAGCAAGAGAACTACTTATATTTCTGAGAAAGGAGTCTTAGCTCCACTGGAATAACCTGGCAGAGCATAGAGTGTTGGGAAAAACTAGAAGGATAAATAAACTGGTGAAAGACTCCAGCATGGCTTTATCTTTCCATTCTGAAAATAAGATTATATATGGTCTTATCATCACGTAAATAATAGATATTGAGAAAGGGTTGAATTGCTGATCTGAACAGAATGTAGAAACCTCTCTGTCATATCTGTTTGCCTGTGACTATAGGGGCAAACGTTCAAAGATGTACCAACATAAAGGCCAGAGGGAACAATTAGA
Organism: Odontophorus gujanensis; assembly: GCA_013399175.1. Taxonomy (NCBI): domain Eukaryota; kingdom Metazoa; phylum Chordata; class Aves; order Galliformes; family Odontophoridae; genus Odontophorus; species Odontophorus gujanensis. Next base: position 35,172 of record VXAB01012530.1, read on the forward strand.
GTCACCTTGCTGAACTGTTGAAAAACCCCTATCAGGCCATTTTGCCCTGTAATTTCTGCAGTGAGCTAGCAAGTTTATTGAGAGAATGAGGGTCACCATGGACAAAATGGGGGCAAACAAGACTGGTAAGGGAAAATAATTGGATTGTACTCTTTTCTTTCACAAATTAGAAGAGGCTACTGTAAGTGCAGAGAAAGGCAGTGAGGCATTCTCTGAAGCAGGATGCAGGCCTCGTCTTGTCAGCAGCATCTTGTATGCATGAAGGGAACCTCTAATTCCTGCTGAGGCCTTCATCTGAGCAGTCTTTGTCTGCAGCAAACTCATTCTTAAATCTGGCAACTTCCAAACACAGTCCTAGCCTGGGCAGACCACATCACTGGGCGTTTGTGCTATCTCCACCTGTCAGTCCAGCAGAAATCCAAGATGTTGAGTTTGGAAGTGGCAAAGACTAAGCAGGTCTTGAATAAGGAAGGGAAATCAAATAACTGATCTTTCTTATTTCCTCTTATCATTATTTTTTTTCCCCAGCGTATTGGCAAAAGTCAACAGATGTCATTGTGGAGTCTCGTTCTCCAGAGATATTCAAGACCTGTGTGAACTAATGTCGGGAACCTGCTTTAGTAGTGGGGGGGTGGACTCGATGATCTCCACATTTCTCTTCCAACCCTTATGATGGATTGTGTGATTCTGCAATCATTTTTGATTCCCTGCCAAGAGGGAAGGGAAATTCACTGGGTAGAAGGAGGGTGAAGCTTACAATGGAGCGTGGTAGAGTTGAAAATATTCTGACTAACAAAAGTAATATGCTTTGGATTTTGAATGATTCCATGCACAGATGAGGTACTCAAAGGAGCTGCGTTGCTGTAATCTGCAGCAGCTTTATTTCATTTGTTAGGTATTGTATGAAAATCCAAGGAGTGCCCTTTTCTTCAAGTATGAGCTGGGTACTTCAAAACTCTCAACTCCTGCTTCGCAGAAGATTATTTCTTCTCTAAAACAAACTAAATAGAAAAAAAGAAAAGAAAAGGAAACAAAAAAAAACCCAACAACCAAACCACCCCAAAACCACATACACACAAAACAAAGGAAATTAAAGCAACACAAAAGCAAAGAGACCTCTTAAACCTAAAGCATATACAACCTCCTCTAAAAAATAGTTCAACGAACCAGTCAGAAATAAAAGCCACAGAACAAAGAAGGTATTTTTACTGTTTGTTTTTACCCTGGCCCTGTGTTTTCCCCTCATATTTTACATTCCCTTCTACCTGCTGCTCTCTTATCTGCAGCTCATTCTCTCTCTTCTGTTTGACCCGAGGTCAAATGTATCATTTATTTCCACAATATCCTTCAGCATTTTGCAGTTCTCTGTGAAGTTGTCAGCCAGCTTTCTCTTTACCCAAGATTAAAGGAGGTTGTTTTCCATGCTGTTTTGAGCAAGAAGAGTGTGAAAATCTGCAAATCCCTCCTGTACATTCTCACACCAGTCTCGCTGCGGCGCCGGTTCCTCCTCGCTTCCACTCTCCAGAGTATCTGCAGTGTTGGCCCTTCGTATGCCAAGGGAGAAAAGCATTTTTGCAGAATTTATAGGCTGCGATCGCATCCCAGTGACCCTGAGAAAGATACTGATATACTCTGAGGCAAGAGAGTGAGATGACAGATAGCATATTCGAAATACCTGAATCCCCATCCAGCACCTCATGTTCTGCAGAGGAGCTCCATTCAGAATAAACTCAGACTCCAAGGTGAGTGGAAGGGGAATATGGTATCAATCCTTTGTTAGCATTGATTCCTACGATTCAGGCCAACATCTTCTGCAATGTGCATGGAATGGCACAAACAACTCACTGTTTACAGCTGTTGTAAAAACTGTACCCAGGTTAAAAGGGATTTTTTTTTCTGTGATACTACCTCATATACTGATGCCAATTAATAGAAGAGGGGAAGCAAGTACTGAGCCAAGATAATTACGGTAACAAGTCTGAGAAATCAAAATGGATGCTGCAGGAGGAAAACATTGTAGAGAAGATTTCTGGAGTAAGCAGACAGATGGAGCTGAAAGAGAAAATAATATTGTCTGGACTGTGGGGAAGAATTAAAAAGTAAAGTTAGACAGGGAGGTGACAGCAGCAATGAGTCCCATGGATTGACTTCAGCATCTGAAGCATCTTGCTTTGATTTGATTTGGCCTGGAGCTTCCAACTGGTTTATTTGAAACTTCCCAGCTGCTGACAGACAGGGATGGGAAGCCATTCTCTCATCTGCAGCTCACTGTGACTCACAATTATATAGACCTCTCCCATACTTCCTCCTTGAACTGTATCCACTATACTTGCAGCTTGATGATTGTTGATCTCAGTTACTCATATTGAAGCTGTCCATTTTCTCAAATCGCCTTTCTTCTTTTCCCTGAACATATTCCACATCCACTCTGTTACCTAAGGGAGCAGAATCATACACAGTGTCTACTTACATGTGTACAGAAAGTCTGTTCTTTGTTCTTTTCTCTGTTTCTTCCCTGATAATACATTTTTTCTTCCTTTGTTTTTCTTTTCATTTTTTATCTTTTTTTCTCTTACTCCTTCTTTTTGGGGCAGGAAGGGATGAGAAGGGTAAACATCTCTTTATAATTCAGTTGCATTTGCCAGAAAATTATCTAAGATTTGGCACATGAATAGAGTCACTAGGGAAAAAGGTGCAGGAATGAGATAGTCCAGGGCAAGACACGTTGATCAGACATACTGATCTGGGGAAAGGAATAGCAGAGAGGAAGGATATCAAGGATCTGAGTGGGAGAGAGCATTGTCCGCTGAAAAAGAAAAAGCAGGGAATCACGAAAGTTGTAAAAGACTACAAAGATCATCTAGTCCAACCATCAACCCATCACCACCATGCCCACTAAAACCACTCTCAGCACCACATCCACCCTTTTCTTGAATACTTCCAGGGACAGTGACTCCAACACCTCCCTGTGCAGCCTGTTCCAATGCCTCACCACTCTTTCTGAGAAGAAATTTTCGTAACATCCAACCTGAATCCTCCTTGTTACAACTGAAGGCCATTACCTCTCATCCTGTCACCAGTTACCTGGAGAAAATGCTGACTTTTTAGACAGCTTCAGAGAGTAATAAGGTCCTCCCTAAGACTCCTCCAGACACTAGTAACCAGTCTGTGTGTCAGAAACAGGCTCTGCCCTCCTCCTGCCTTCACACATTTCTCTGTCTTTATCCTCTTCACTCACTGTCCCAAGCAAGTAACAGATGTGTGACAGCTCATTGGTGATGGAGGGCTTATGGAAAGAGCTAATTGCTTTCTTTGCTTTGTTCAGATATACAAACAAGTCATCACTTACAGTCATTACCCACTCACCATATATCTTGCAGACCATTTCTGTTCTCCATGCACTAAATATGTCACAGGCACTGTATTTGTCACTAATTTTACAATGGTCTATGCAGGCCTGCTAGTAATTTGCTAATATAAAACACGAGACTTTGGCTTTATCTCAAATTTCCAACTGTTACTGAGGCAGTGAAATTTCCTATTTGTTTAATAGAGACCATAAGCTGTACTTTGTCTTTTTATGAAACTATATATGAAGAACAGCAATGTCCATGTTATGACATTGCATTTTGTTTTAATAATGACAGAATTACCAAGTGCAGTTCTGAAGAAAAATGTCCATTCCTTCCATACATATTTAGGTTTTTTTTAGGCTCTACTTTTCCTTTTCTTTTTGGATCATGACCAAGTTAAACTGCATTTGGAATTGATCATTTAATCTCGCATCAGTGTATGATGGTATGTGGCAGCAGAAACTTAAACAAAGAATTCAAAAGCTGGAAAAATAAAATATAATCAGAGATTCTACTCCAAACATCATTTACACGGAGGCAACAACAACAAAAGCAAAAGAGCTGAAGGGATACTGGCAGCAAGAACCAACCTCCTGATATATACAAGAAAGTATTAGAGTCATTTGTTCCAGGGAGTTTATTGACCAGTGGCTTTGCCACATCTTTGCAGCCAGGATATCAGCTGTTTAATTTCTCCACTCTCTGCCTGGACCACATACATAAAGCCAAAATGTGATTCAACTCCTGCTGTGCCTTGGGTACTGTACAGGCTGGGTAACTGTTCCAGCTAGTAAAATGCCTCAAAAATGCACCATTCAAACCAGTCATCATTGCATTTCCATATGGAAGGTTCTAGCTATGCAGCTGTCACCAATGTGAAAACAGGAAAACATCTTTTCATTGTCTCTTTTCATAAAGGACATTTTGCCAACTGTCCCACAGGTTTTGGAATGCACAGGCGTGTAACAATACTACTTCCATCTGATGGTTTTCTATGATTAGTCAAAATGACAACTCAAATGCATCTGTGTCAGCTGCCAACCTAAATTAATGCACAAAGAAAAACTGATTGTAAATCATCATTAGACGGGGAGATGACACTTGGCCTTGAGTTCCTGCAGTCTGGTCTAGGCTTTGTAGTTCTCTGCATGTCATTAGGTTATATTCTGTGGTTACATCCTATGGTTTGCATGAGACTGCACAAAGAAGCTATGTGGGATTATAAAATATCTCGTTCCAGAAAAAACAGACTGTTCAGGTCCAGGGTGTGGTGAGACTGGATATTTCTGAAGTAGCTGTCCACTGTAAACATGGCGTGTAAACATAGATAACATATCCAGGCATATGAAGAGAGGCTGCAAAGATGAGCTCAGGACCAGTCTGTCCTTCACTCTTACTGTAAAGTTGGGGAGTTGTCAGTGTGCAGAATTTAACTGCACTAATTTGCTACCAAGCTAGAGAGCTATGTGGGCAGTACTGTACCTCCAGCCATCACACTTCAGTGTCTGATACACCCAGATGTCCTACTGAGGCTAAACTATACACTATTGAGACTATTGATGCCCATCCCTAGAGGTGTTCAAGTCCAAGCTGGATGGGGCCCTGGGCAACCTGAAAACAACAGGGGGGTTGGAACTAGATGGTCTTTAAGGTCCTTTCCAACCCACGCCATTCCATGATTCTATGATTTTAAAAACTGTAATACATCTGCTGTTTCCTTTTGTCCATCTGGAGATGGTTTATCCAGCATAAATGCATTTATGAATAGGTTATATATTGATTTCCTAGCCTGAGGCTGTAAACCCTTCCTGTCAGCCTGGAAACTAGAACTATCCTGTCCTACAGCTGACTAGGTTGGTATGACAGCAGTCTGGACTTGCCAGCAGAGAACTCAAAACTTGACCTAATTCACCAGGTTTTACAGATGAGATTTTCTGTCTGTGTCAATTTTTTTCTGCGGCCAAACTGCCATTAGCACCTAAGCTAATATATTTGAAACTGTATTGTTCTGTGGTCAGTAACATGGAAGTACTCAGTCAAGTCATGCCAAAAAGGATTATAAAATGATAAGGTTACCAAGAAAAATGCCTTCCTTTTTTCTTGTAATACTTTGGAAAACTTATTTTATTTATTTATTTATTTATTTATTTTTGAGGTTGCTTAATGTTGATTTCCTCCTTTGCATTCATACCTAAGTGCTGCTTAGGTATGAATGCAAAGGAGGAAACCACTCAGCTTGAAGTCAGGATAGAGGATGGTGTCTACTCTGACACATAGCCCTCCAAATGCACGTGCACATGAGGGGAGAGATGGAGTATCCCTAGTCCCTGGTGAAATCCACTTTGAAATTACTCAGATAAGGCATAGAAGACAAGCTTCCAGTGCTGAGCATGGAACCTGCTTTCACAGAATCATAAAATCATTTGACTTGGAAGGGACCTTCAAAGGTCATCTAGTCCAACTCCCCTGCGATGAATAGGGACACCTACAGCTAGATCAGGTGCTCTTAGCCTCAAGCAGACTGACCTTGAGGGTCACCAGGGATGAGGCATCCACCGCCTCTCTGGGCAACCTGTTCTTGTGTTACGCTACACTCACTGTAAAATATTTTATCATTACATCCAGTCTAAATCTCTCTCATTTTAGTCTGAAACTATTTCCCCTTGTCCTATTATAACAGACCTCACTAAAGGTTGTTGCAGCACAAATGGTATTTCTATTCTCCCCATACTACATTTGCCCAAAGCTTTCAAGACTATGATGTTTTTTTCTCCTCTTTTCCCCCATCTTATTTGCTTGTGCCTGTGTATCTATAAGTCATGTTTGTGCTCCCAGTTACCTTTCAGATCTGCATGCAATGTGGCAGAGAATTGCTGTTTGAATGAGTGCTGTCAGAGGGAGCTAAATCAAACATCTCTCTCTTGGCCTTCAGCGGTGTCACCATGATGGATGGGAGACATCTTTCTCCATAGCTTTGCAAGTTGATATTTTCCGTTTAACAAAGTGTTTTGATAATACTCACATTGTACTCCTTAGAGACAGTTTTCTACTGTGCTCTTCACTGTAGGGGCAAAAAGTAATACCCTCCAAAAGAACACCAAAGAATTAGTCTAAAACTTTCAAATCTTCAATGGTAACAATAATGTAACAGCATTTGAAGACAGATATTAAGGGCATTTTTATCAGTGCATTTACTCCTTTGGAAACATGTGGCCCTCTTCTGCCTTCACTTTTACCCCTCACAAAAACTCTTGAGGTTTAGCAGTCCCAGAGTTGCCAGTATAACCCTTTCTTCTTCTTCCTAAGAACACAGTCACCAGGCAGTTACCGTCCAGAATATAGGACCTATTTTTGAGCTCAAAGCTCTGTTCTTGTCTTATACCTGTACGTCAAGAAACTTCCAGAGAATGTCTGGTGAACAAGGTCCATACTGAGCCAGACAAGGTTTGATGTCGCAGGGCCATCAAAAGCAGATAGAAACATTTCCTTGCTTTTTTTTGGATATCTAGACACTGGCACCTAATGTATAAGGGCTGCTTCAAAAGTAATGCCCCTATTTTTATTATATTGGCCAACAGTGTCTAAGGTGAATGTTGGTGGTACATCAGTAAAGGCTGAACCTAGGTTGAGCCAATATTCTTTTACAAATTGTTGCTGTATGACAGATGGCAGCAGAGGGGCAGTCTGTCAAAATGTCATTGAACATGAAAGTGTGTATGAAGAAAAGATGTGCCATTGCATTCCTCCATGCAGAAAAGTTTGCATCCATTGACATTCATCAGTGCTTGCTGAATGTTTATGGAGACCAGACAGTGGATGTGAGCACACTGAGGTAGTGGGTGGTGCATTTCATCAGTGCTGACAGTAACAGTGATCATCTCTGCTGGTGCAGCACGGCATTCAGGATCTTGTTCATCATTGGTGGAAACACACAGCTAATGGTGGTAACTATGTTGGAAGATCATTTTATAGCTGAGAATTTGCTTTATCAAATAGTGTTATTGTGCTCTTTGTATCTGTTTTAGTTTTCATGGGAAGAAATAATAATCATCACTTTTAGGGCAATCTACATAATTCTTCTCCCGTTTGCTCTTATGTACCATCCATCTGCCCCTACAGGAGATGATAGTGTTGCCATGGTCCCCATGTCCCATATGTAAGTCTTGTATAGATGTCAGACAGTTGAGTTAGATGAAAATTAGGAGGAATATCCTGGGATGTCTAAAATGGCAATAGCTACCTATGTGAAAGCACTACAAGTGCCTTGCAGATGATGACACAGTTGCACAGACCACTCACTTTGCCTCTCACAGTACTGGGATGCTCTGAAAGTGCATTTGATTTCTGGTCACTGAGAACAGCACCATCATGACAATCACTTTGTGTGACATTTCATGACATCTCCTTATTCATTTCTGGGCTGTCCTTTCAGAATCCCGTGTGGGATGCATAATAGTTCTGCTCTTTACTTTCCCAGAACACAGTTATCTCTTTCTTCGCCTTTTATTTTTTTCCCTTGCTTTGAACAGAAATTGCACTTGCAATGGTTTCTGCTTTAAGGGAAAGTGTGATAGTTAAAGTCATATTTTCTAATTGACATTTGCATTGTCCTGTTAATCATCATTTGTAATATGCTATTGTCTTTAAATGATCATAGTTATTAGAAAAAAAAAAAAAAAGAATTGGTTATGAACTTTCTGGAGTTTGCCAGCTCATTAACACTAATTAAGAACATTGTTTGGTATAAACCCAACAGCTGGCATACACCTAAAGGGGCATTTATTTCCCATAAAAAACATTTTAAAATTCCTCTATTAAACAAAGTTTGCTTCCGAGCAGAAAACTCTTTTGTTGTTCCTGGTTCAACAAAACAGGCAAAAGGAAAGGCAGGCAAACAGGAGGCAATAAAGCAGGATGATGCAGTTAATATAGCAGTTGAGTAACCTTTGCTTCTCTTCCTCTTCCAGCTACAATCATTTCACCGCCTTTAACAGCTTCTGTTTAAGAAACTCAGGTTCTCTTGCCCTACACTGCCCTGTCTAAGCTCTGTTAAATANAATGTATAAGGGCTGCTTCAAAAGTAATGCCCCTATTTTTATTATATTGGCCAACAGTGTCTAAGGTGAATGTTGGTGGTACATCAGTAAAGGCTGAACCTAGGTTGAGCCAATATTCTTTTACAAATTGTTGCTGTATGACAGATGGCAGCAGAGGGGCAGTCTGTCAAAATGTCATTGAACATGAAAGTGTGTATGAAGAAAAGATGTGCCATTGCATTCCTCCATGCAGAAAAGTTTGCATCCATTGACATTCATCAGTGCTTGCTGAATGTTTATGGAGACCAGACAGTGGATGTGAGCACACTGAGGTAGTGGGTGGTGCATTTCATCAGTGCTGACAGTAACAGTGATCATCTCTGCTGGTGCAGCACGGCATTCAGGATCTTGTTCATCATTGGTGGAAACACACAGCTAATGGTGGTAACTATGTTGGAAGATCATTTTATAGCTGAGAATTTGCTTTATCAAATAGTGTTATTGTGCTCTTTGTATCTGTTTTAGTTTTCATGGGAAGAAATAATAATCATCACTTTTAGGGCAATCTACATAATTCTTCTCCCGTTTGCTCTTATGTACCATCCATCTGCCCCTACAGGAGATGATAGTGTTGCCATGGTCCCCATGTCCCATATGTAAGTCTTGTATAGATGTCAGACAGTTGAGTTAGATGAAAATTAGGAGGAATATCCTGGGATGTCTAAAATGGCAATAGCTACCTATGTGAAAGCACTACAAGTGCCTTGCAGATGATGACACAGTTGCACAGACCACTCACTTTGCCTCTCACAGTACTGGGATGCTCTGAAAGTGCATTTGATTTCTGGTCACTGAGAACAGCACCATCATGACAATCACTTTGTGTGACATTTCATGACATCTCCTTATTCATTTCTGGGCTGTCCTTTCAGAATCCCGTGTGGGATGCATAATAGTTCTGCTCTTTACTTTCCCAGAACACAGTTATCTCTTTCTTCGCCTTTTATTTTTTTCCCTTGCTTTGAACAGAAATTGCACTTGCAATGGTTTCTGCTTTAAGGGAAAGTGTGATAGTTAAAGTCATATTTTCTAATTGACATTTGCATTGTCCTGTTAATCATCATTTGTAATATGCTATTGTCTTTAAATGATCATAGTTATTAGAAAAAAAAAAAAAAAGAATTGGTTATGAACTTTCTGGAGTTTGCCAGCTCATTAACACTAATTAAGAACATTGTTTGGTATAAACCCAACAGCTGGCATACACCTAAAGGGGCATTTATTTCCCATAAAAAACATTTTAAAATTCCTCTATTAAACAAAGTTTGCTTCCGAGCAGAAAACTCTTTTGTTGTTCCTGGTTCAACAAAACAGGCAAAAGGAAAGGCAGGCAAACAGGAGGCAATAAAGCAGGATGATGCAGTTAATATAGCAGTTGAGTAACCTTTGCTTCTCTTCCTCTTCCAGCTACAATCATTTCACCGCCTTTAACAGCTTCTGTTTAAGAAACTCAGGTTCTCTTGCCCTACACTGCCCTGTCTAAGCTCTGTTAAATAAATGTCTCATTGCCTCAGCAACTCTTCAGTCTGAACAGGAAAGAATTTTGCCAGAAAGGTGCAGCAAACAATGGTTTTTCCAAAGCAAAGTGTTTATTTCCTGGGGAAGGACAGTGTGCACTCCACTCACAGCTTTGGCAGTCAGTTGAAACTCTTTCTGCAGATTACCACATTGTACATGTCATGTGCATGAGGAAGATTTAATTAACTGAAGTGCATAAAGCACAAGGAGCTCATCAGATAAAGGGTACTATTTAATTGCAAAACCAGAATATATGATGACCTCTTGTTGTTATTATATTTAATAGCATAATTATTCAGACAATTCTTTGTGGTTCACTATCTCTCTTCTGGCTGTTGATGAGCTAAAGAGAGTTTCATTCACTGTCTGCTCACAGTTCTGCCTTGATTTCTTCCTATTGCTTATTTTCTTCTTGAGTAGTAACTGCACTTAGAAATGCAAACAGATTTAAAAAGGGGAAATCAGCCTAAATATTTCAAACTGCAAAAAAGACAAAAGAAAAAAGAGACATAAAGTACAGAAATTAAATGTCCTGATGTGTTGAAAGCAGAAAGTTTGCACAATTTGCTTTGCCTGTGCCGCTGTGGTTCAAGAGTTTGGATCAATTGAAAATCATTCGCTGGCTCCAGTAGGCTTTTGGTCAGATCCTATGTGAAATTCAATTGCCTAATGAGCTCTCAGGAAGGGCTATGAGCTGTGCAGTCAGGATACAGGCTCTCGTAGATCTCAGATTAATACAAGGAACAAAACCTTTGCAGGCTTGAATAGCCACAGAGTTCAAACAAGGACACATTTCACTATCAACAGCATGGGAACCATATAGTCTCACAGGACCTCTACTTTCAATTTAGGCCCACATTTCTGAAGAAAAAAAAATCTCACAGTTGCACATCTTACAGATCTTGAGACAAGGGAGGCTCAAATCCTGGGTGTCCTTTCTAAGTGCTTTCAACATCTTTGCTGTGAGATCTGGAACAGGCTTGAGACCTGTATGAAACAGGTGAAACACAGTGAGTGTGCTGGCTTACACAAGAACATGTCTTAATGTATGCATCATAATCACTAATAATGGAGAAAAAACCTCTGTTTTACCTTTATTCTTCATCTCTTACCCATTCTCTCTCTGCAGCAGAGGTGAGGCACCCCCATGTGCCTGTAGCCCAGGGAGCATGGCCCCAGAACTCACCAGACGCATTCCATCAAGTTCCCTATCTAAATGAAAAGCTGAAGTGGCTTTTCTGTGTACGAAGGATGGAAACCAGATCCTGTTATTAAATTTGCTAAATGGGGACATAATGATTTATGAAGGAGATAGAGAATCCTGAGAAAGAATTTGGTAATAATAACACTAGCTGAAAAGCAGCAGGGTGCAGGCTTCAGAATTAAATGATCTGTTAAAAACAAAACACAACAAAATAAAAACGACCAAAGCTGCTAAATATGAACCAGATGAAAAGTTTAACTTTTTTCTAATGAGATCAGCAGCCAAGAAAAAGACTGAAGTGATATTCATCTGATACAACCAATAAAAAGAAGAGACAGTGTCATTCTAAAATCATGCTTCAGCAGTTCAAGGCCATGTAGTGTATTTAAGCATGCACCACTACTGCTGCAAGATATGTAACTAAATCCTGGGCATTGTTTTGGAAAACAAAAGAAAAAAAATCATTCATCTCCACAACTGTTTATTATTATGGAATATTTGTGGCAAAATTCAAAGGATTCTGAAAGGTTTTGGTGGTTGTATTGAGCATTGAATGGCCTTAGCACCGTTAGAGTGGTTAGCATTTTGATTCAAGTTTTAGCCAGTTTGGTAAAGCAATACCCAAGAGTTTGTCTGGTAAGAAAAAGGGGATGAGGAGGTTTTCAAGAAAGGTGTAGATGTGGCAGTGAGGGACATGGTTTAGTGGGCATGGTGGTGGTAAAGGGTTGATGGTCTTTCCAAGCTTAATGATTCTATGCTTTCTAATTTAAGGATAACAGTGGGAAGAACTGTGACTTTTCATAGTACTCTTCAGTGAGTCCATGCTGCAATGAGGTTGCAACAGTGAATGTTACAAATCAAATCAGGGCAGAATGAATGAAAATGAAGACCCAGAGCTGCACACAAGCTGGCTGTGCAAACTCTCTCAAGCCTCCCACTGATCCCCCTGGGACAATAGTCAGCTCACATAGCTTTCTGGGCATGAAAAGAAATCCAGACCTTGATAAGAGGGGGACTCAGAGGAAGTTGTAGCTCTGAGACAGTAACCATGTATTGCTCTCAGCTGTAATTATACCCAGCATCACACATAGAGATGTAGCTCTGGTCTCCCTCTGACTCAAGCAGAATGGCTGTGGTTAATCAGACTCACACCTGGAAAATGGTAGTGGCCCACCATAAGTGGAAGGAAACATTTCTATGGGCTTTTATTGTTTTTCTGAGGATGGCAGGATCTCCCCACTGCATTCCTTTGCCCCTGTGGATTTCCATCATCATGGCTATCGGTATTGCAGCAGCATCATTTTTTTCCCCTATTTTTCTTATTCTTATTTCTCTCAGTTGATTTAATTTCTCCAGCCACTCTGCACTGTGTAATAATGTGTGTAAAAGGCAATATTTACTTTTGCAGTGCTACCTGCCCTGAGAGCAGCAAGGCATCCTGTGTAGCAGCTGTGGGCACTAATTCAACGCAACTGCAGTCTGCTTTCGCAGCATCAGCTACATTTCTTTTCCATATGCTAACTCCCTTTTAGCTTAATTTTCCCATTACCCAGCAGTAACACTGAGCAACTGTGTTGGGCTGTATTCAAATGCAAATTAATAACCCCTTCTGTCCATTAGCTCTGCTGTTTCTTGTCTAGCCAGAGCAACTGGAAACGGTGAGGAGTGCGGCTCAGCGGTCGGACAGAGGGGCCCTGTCTGGGCTGGGACTGCTGTTCATCCCAAGAGCAGACACAAAACAGCAGGCTGTCACATGGAGAGGTCCTTCACCAAGACCAAATTACCCCTGGACCTCACGCTGTCAGCAAACGACATAGCTCTCTGAACGCCAGTGTTTGACGTATGTTGACATATAATGCCCATGCTGTGCTCTAGATTAGAAACATCCACTGGATTGGCATAGAGAATACTTGAAGCAGGGAAGGGGAGCTGAGGGAAAGGGAGGTGTCACTGTGAAGCCATATGACTTCAGCCTTAGGCATCATTAATGAGCTGTACTGGTAAGACAGAGAAACCTGTAAGCAAAGTAGCTTGGCACAGAGCAAGCTCCCCAAAATGGGATGTTGGCATTAGTGCTGATAGAGTGAGGGAAGGAGAAGGGAGAGGAGGGAAGAGGACAAAAATAAAAAGAGGAAAAACATATGGTTTCTCTCTCTGATCTCTCTTTCGCAGGACCACTTGGGACTAGAAATGCCAGCAACACACTGGGAGGAAAAAGTGCTGTAATTCTTCTGCAGTGCCACCCAGAAAATAAAACTCCACCCATGTGAATCACCAAACCCAAATGGGCTGATGCATTTCTTCATGCCTTAGTAACTCTGAGCTCCATTTGAATTTGTTTCCACTTTGGTGCTTAATTTTCAGTCACCTACTGGTCTCACCTTTCCCTTTCAGCATGGTGTGTGTGTAAATGGCATTACTCATGCTAGGTAGATCTCCTGTTTTACAAATAATATTATGGACTTTATAGTTTTCTGGGTTTTGTTTGTTTCATCTGTTATTTGCAAAATCTTTAAGTTTAAGCTGATAGTTTCTCTTTGAAAACCCTAAGAAATTCTGGGCAGAGAGGAACAAGATGAAGTTTAGCAAGAGCAAGTGTAGAGTCTTGCACCTAGGGAGGAATAACCACATGCACTGGTACAGGTTGGGGGCTGACCTGCTGGAGAAGAGCTCTGAGGAGAGGGACCTGGGTGTCCTGGTGGATGACAGGTTGGCCATGAGCCAGCAGTGTGCCCTGATGGCCAAGAAGGCCAATGGGCTCCTGGGATGCATTAAAAAGAGAGTGTCCTGCAGGTTGAGGGAGGTGATCCTCCCCCTCTACTCTGCCCTGGTGAGGCCTCACCTGGAGTACTGTGTCCAGTTCTGGGTTCTCCAGTTCAAAAAAGACAGGGATCTCCTGGAAAGAGTCCAGCAGAGGGCCACAAAGATGAAAAAGGACCTGGAACACCTTTCTTGTGAGGAAAGGCCGAGTGACCTGGGTCTATTCAGCCTTGAACAAAGAAGACTCGGAGAGGATCCGATCCACTACGAATATATATCTGATTTATAAATACCTAAGGTATGGGAGGCAAAGGGATGAGGCTGGACTCTTCTCAGTGGTGTGTGGGGACAGGATGAAGAGAAATGGCCACAAAGTGTTGCATAGGAAGTTCTGCACAAATGTGTGTGGGAACTTCTTCACAGTGCAGTGACAGAGCACTGGCACAGGCTGCACAGAGAGGTGGTGGAGTCTCCTTCTCTGGGGATGTTCAAGACCCACCTGGACACCTACCTGTGCAACCTGGGCTAGGGAGCTGCTTTGGCAAGTGGTTGGACTGGATGATCTCTAGAGATTCCTTCCAACCCCTACAATTCTGTGATTCTGTGATTAACAAAGCAGTACATGAACAGGAAGGGCATCTTTCTCTTACAGGGCTTCAAAGAATGATAAGGAACAAAGCTAGGAGGCAAACCTATGATGCTTGAACCCATGCTGGGATGAGTTAAAATTCAGTTGCTGGAGAAGGCGTGCCAGTGTGGACCAAGTGCTTTGCTTATAGACAGTTAAGTACTGCTTCTCCCATTCCACAGCTCCAGCTGTCCGTGTTAGGTAAACAGCCATTCAGTCAAGAGGCATCAAAGAGAGCATCCCCCTCTCAGAGCATTCTCTGCAACAATGATCAGAAATCTCAGATTGTACACACTGTGGAAAGTTATGTGCAGAATGACCTTTAACTGAATATGAATAGGTAAAGGTATGTAACTCATGTTTGGATAATGAATTTGCAAAAGCCACTTGTAATTATTTCACAAATAGGAAGGGAGGAAAATAGTCATAGAATAAAATACTTGCCATGAATACTTCATTGCTGATAAAAATCCCAAACCTTAGACTTCATGATAGACAAAAAGACAGATAGTTGTTGAGGCTTTCCACTTCTGAGTTCCTCAGATATTGCTTACGTTTGCTTATAAGATCATTTCACGTTCTGTTCCTCCAGTGGAGAATAATGAAAGTGTCACTTCAGGTACCTGCTGAAACTCAGCCATCTGCAAGATGTTGCCATAATTTTTAACTACTGTTCTGGAGATTGTACTTTTTGTACAGGACTTTGCTTTTTTGTTTCCTCTGGAGAGGGTAAATTCCGTGGCAAATCAGTACTGTTGCTTAACCTTAGATTCACAAAAAGTGAAGGCATCACTCCTTCAATGCAGACGTGCTGCCAGGCAAGGAAACGTTTTGTTACAAGAGATGAAAATACATTTGTCTGGACAAAGATGTGAGAAACCAATCCAACAATGACTGAAAGAAATCTAACAAATGTTACATGAAACAGATCAACTTTCAACCCTGACCTACTCACAAAGGACAGTTACAAACTAAAGGCAGGCAAAACAGCCCTTGTCCAACTGGCTTTTCTTATCTGTTAAGAGGTACAGCAACTGAGCTACAGCTTTGAAGTCAATCAAATGATGAGCCTGCTAAAACTGATTAGCAGAGACTTGTATCTATGAAAACAGAGCTGGGAATGCAGTGCTCTGAAGTGGAAATGTCTGGAAAACTGAGGCTGTGGAATCACAGAGGAGCATGGATCCCCCCTGAGAGCTGCAGCAGCGAGGGCAAGTGAAGTGCAGGAGTATTTAAAGCAGCTGAGTGTGCATGCAGTGTTGCTCTTTCTGTTTGCATTTGTAGTGTTTCCTGTTCTGCTGCTCCAAGCTCTAAGTGCATCCTGAACCCCTAAGGTGCCTTAGGGTTCTGAGTCTCATCTCTGGCAAAAGTTGGTGCTGAACGTGTCAGATGAAGTGCAAAAAAACTCATAGCAAACGATAATGGAATAACAGGCCAGAGGGAAAGTTTCTGCCTAATAGCCGGTGATTAGTTCAATAAAAGCAGAGCATAAAACAACAAGCATAGAGAGAAAATTGGCAGCAGGATTAGCCCTGCAATTACTGCAGAGATCCAGCTACCAAGAGCCAAACAGAGCAGCAGCGGTACCCATTGAAATCAATGACATTTATTCACATCCTGTGGCAGCAGAATGGAGTCCCCTATCTACTTTCCTCAGCAGTGCTGTTGCGACGAGATCAGTGAGGGTGAAGCATGTGTACATCTGTAATTCTTGCTCTCCGTTTGAGTACACTTAACTGTCATGACAAACTGTGAAAACATTGCCAGTCTATAAAAGTCTGTAGGTCCCTGTCAGAGGCAGATACAGAGCCAAAGGCTGTGTACAGGCATTGAGACTGTTTGCTCGCCTCCACTCCCACTTTATCTCCTGCTGGCAGATCAGTTCATTCAATGAATCACCCTCAAATGCAGTTACATGTTCTCTATTGTATTTTGGGGCATAAATTGCCTATTCATTAGAGTTTCCTGTCCTGCCCTGGATGCCTAGCTACCATGTCACGGTGTGGGGGAAGTCAGACATGTAGCCAGGGTTAGGGCTAATTAAACTTTAATTGAATCACAAAATCATAGTGTAACAGAATGATTAAGGTTGGAAAAAAACACTAAGATCAACAAAGCCAACTGTCAGCCCATCACCACCATGTCTACTAAACCATGTTCCTCAGGGCCGCATCTACATGGTTCTTTATATCCTTCCACCAAGGATGGTGACTCCACCACCTCCCTGGGCAGCTTGTTCCAATGCCTCACCACTCTTTCTAAGAAGAAATTTTTCCTGAGATTCAACCTAAACCTGCCCTGGAGCAACTTAAGGCCATTCAACCCCTTTTGTCTTATTGCTAGTTACCTGGGAAAAGAGACTGACACCCACCTTGCTAAAGTACATGTACTTGAATTAAGGATTTAATTTCTTAATGCAGTTTGGTACCAGGAAATAGACAGGCAGATAAGAGATTGGGAAAAGTTATGGGGAGAAGACTCTTGACTTTTGTCAATACTCTTCAACAATCCATTCCCTTCTTCCAGCCCTGTTACCTAATCCCCTTGGAATGTGGCAGTTCTCACACAACTCTTATCTGGTGAATTAATGTGAACTTCAGAGAGGAGGAAAAAGTTTAAAAATAAAAGGGAAAAAAAAAAACAACTGTACAGATCTGGTATGAGAAGGGAAATTCCACTTTATCTTGAAGCAGATTTGTTAGTGAGCCAGTCTGGCTGTGCTGGCAGCTCTTTCCTTTAAATATTTATTTTAACTAGAATAACTAAACTCATGTATACATATAGCTCTTCGGGAATGGAAGTTCTGGTCTTGTTCAGTGTAATCCTTCCTAGTACTGACAGGTTAACTAATAACTGATATAAACTATACCTCAAGTGGTAAATTTGCTTCTCTGAACAGAACAAGAAAAAAAAAAAGCAATATTTTCCTGGTGTAGGTGAATGAATATAATCTTTTTCTGCTACAGTAAAAGAAAAAGAATTCTTATGTTTTTTCTCATTGCACATTTTATCCTCCACTGTTTGAACTTTTAAGTCAAATCTGGATCTAATTTTAGCTGAGCCTATGTGTTCTCCCTAGAAAAACCTGAACAACTGTTTGCCGGGTCTTTTGCTCACAGTGAGTACCTCTGATGTGTTCCTCCCTGAATTTAAGCTCCTTTTTTTCTCCCAGTTCTTTGCCCACTGCCAAGGAGGCTTTGACTTCAGACCCTGCTCCCCAGCACATCTCTAACTCTGGCATTCTCAGGTCCAAAGCCCAAGAAAGTTAACTTCTTGATTTCAGGCAAATCCATCAAGACTAGTTCTCTTGCCCCAGAGGGACATCTCGGCATTTTCAGAGTCAACATAATTATAGAATATCCTGAGTTGGAAGAGACCCATGGGGATCATCAAATCCAGTACAAAAAGAGGATCAGGGAAGTGATCGTCTATCTCTGCTCAGCCCTGCTAAAGCCACATCTTGAGTACTGTCTTTAGTTTTAGGTCCCATGCTACAGCAAAGGCATCGAGGTCCTGGAGTGTGTTCAGAGAAGGGCACGTCTTATGATAAATGGCTGAGAGAACTGGGTTTATTCAATCTGGAGAAGATGAGGCTCAGGGGAGACATTTTTTCTCTCCAAAACTAATCAAAATGAGGTTGTGGTGAGGAGGGGATGTCCTATTCTCCCAGATAACTAGCAATAGGACCTATTTCTCTCATATTTAATGTGAATCTGAACTGATTCAATTTTTTTTGGAAAATATACTGCATGAAAATTATCTCTGCTCAGTCAAGAAAGTTTTAGCTGAGGGCATTGCTTGTGAACGATTTCCTTTATAATTTTTCTGTTTATCTTGGGGCAATGCTGTCATGTCAGCCCTGAATTAACAAGTATTTTATTAAAATTAAACTTAAAAGGAAAGGATGGATACCCAATGGCAGTCTGCTTGGTTTTAACTGCTCTCTCTTTGTATCAGGGTACCACAGGGGGCTTTATCTGCATTAAAAGGGAAGATCTGAGTGTAATGATGTGAGCATATCAGACAGAAGTTTCCGCACAATCCGATCATGAAACATCCTCATCATCCACTGAATCTATACCCAGTCAACGTGGAATAAGGAAGATTTGAGGTGGCTGGGCACCTATAGGCACCTAGAATGTCAGAGTAAATATTACAACCTGGTCTAGCTGGATGTCTGCTGGTCTAGTTACACATCACCACTACACTAACATTTCCTGGTAGAGGTGCTCCTTGCACTGCATTAAGAACTTGCTGTACTGATTTGCCATAGGCAAGATCTAGTTAAAGGTACTTTAACTGGGAGAATTTTGAAATAAAATTTGGAAATATTAGTGAGGATAAGGACCAGATGTCTACCAAAAAGAAATTCCAGATGCTCTACTCTATATTTCAGTGAATGAATAATGACTGTAAAGGAAAATTTACTTTGTAATCTAGAAGGGTGACTGGGTGTGAAATCTGATACAGAATCCTTCCTGCCCTTTAAAAAACTATAATATATATATATATATTCCCTCAAACATCTAGTCATGATACAAACAAGAGTAATTCTTCCTTTGACACTTGTATAAAATTGCAAAATTACCATATATTTTTAACTGTTTAGTTTCGGGAGAGGGGTTGTTGCTTTTTCTTCTAAACACATATACAGTTATTTTCAGAACAAAGAAGAAAGATTTTGATGACCCCAGAGTGATCCAGGCTATAAGATATACTGGTATGATATATCCATATCTCCATACATTCATGTTCGAGCAATTCATCATCAGGCTGAAAGGGAAGACAAGTGGTCAACTGGTGGCTGTAAATCTGTCCACTTGTGTAAATCACCCTAGTCAGATGCACTGGCAGAAAGCCCAAGAGCAAACTCTGTCCTGCTTAAAAAATAACAGTGTTGTTCATGTGTGCCTTATCAATCACAGAGCCTTAATGCACAGGCATCCATGCTATAGATGGAAATAGAGAAGACTGTGCTGGGTCTGCTGTTTGTGCAGACAAGAAGGTGAAGTACTGAGTATTTTTATCATTTTTATTCTGAAGAGTACTTATCCACTCCAGAATCAAACTCATTATTTTTCTGCTGCTGCTGAAGATCAGTGTCTGATTCTAGAACAAATGCTTCCTTGTAATTCTGCTCTCTGAAAGTAAATTTTTGGGATCTTGGAGAGACCTGGGACTTCATCTCACCAGTAAAGCCTGAAATCGATATGAACAAATAAACTCATTGTCTTCATTAATTAGCAAGGGAAGGAATTTGGCAACTTGCCTTCTGGAGTTTCCTTGTCCTGATGGTAGAAGAAATCCATGTCATTAATAAAAATATCCAACATAACTTTTAAATGCTTGGTGTTGTCCTGTACCCACTGTGCTGCATGTCTGCTACACCAAACCTACTTTTCTGACCCCGGGGGAGACTTTGCATAACCAGCACCTGCCTCGCTGCAGCTGTGGCAGCTGGAAAGAGGGGCTGTAATTAGGGCACTGTCACTCTAACTAGAAGTGTACAGAGCAGGCAAAGGATGAAGTCACTCAATGCACTGGTGTCCTACTTAACTCTCATCTGGGACATTGGATCTTTCCTGCCTTCCTTTCCACTGAAAACTAAGAAGCTTGCAAAAGGACCTTTCTCCTGTCCACAGCACAGTGAGATGCCAAGCCCAGATGTGACCCCAAAACCCTTCTGGGTAAAATGATACAACATGTGCCCCTTACACCCTTTTGAACTGCAAGATGTTTCCATCTCCTTATGCTCTTACCAGGATCTGGGGTGCTTAATGGACTGAAGAAATTTGTAAAGCTACCTCTGGCAACTTGCCTCTATCTCCAGTTACAAGCTTGGGTAATTCTCAAGATACACATGGTTCCGTTTGAACATTTACTATTTATGTTCTGCCTACAAGATCTATCAAAATATATCCCTTCTATCAGAACTTACAAAAGGAAGGTGTGACAAAAATATCTTTTCGAAATTCTCCTGAATCTGCTCTGTCAAATTACAAGGAAAGAAGAAACTTTCTAATTCCATTCTCTTTACACAGGGAGGTGAAGAGGACATAAATGCTATCTCAGAATGCATTATTTCTGCTTGTTTTTTGTGTGGTGCAAACCCTTCTTCTGCCTTTACATCTTTGCAAAATTTACTTTGCAATGTAGATACAAGATCCAACCTCTGTTGCATCATCACTCACTTCACTCAGCACAAGAAGGCAATTTTCATCACATTTACTTGTTTTTCACATTCTCACCTCTGAACTTTCCCTGCTGCTACTAGTTCCACAAGCACATGCTTCCTAATAGTGGCATTAATTCTTCATAATCTTTATTCGTGCACTCCTACCTATTTACTACTTCCACTGGAGCCACAGCCATGAGCCTGACCAGCCAACACTACTCTTGCCCTGCAGTTTTCAAAGAAACATAAAGTTGACCTTAAAATTGCCTTCTCTGTCTCCTCATTTGTATTATGCACATTGAAACACACAATTTGGTTTTCAAATAGCTGACAGCCGATGACTGCATTTTCACCATTTTGCATCTCAGTATTTAAGAAATATAAAGGATGAAAACTCTGCATGTCTGATTTGCATAAGTGGGGAATTCATATGCAGTTGCCCTATGTCTTTATGAACTCTATGAAGTGCCAGATGACCAGTCACTCTAATTGCTACATGGGTTTGGGAGCATTTGATTTCAGAGGAGCGATTATGCCTGAAACAGATTGTGCCCAAAGAAAAATGATCTGCATGAAAATGCACTTAATTATAAACTGCCACAGCAGAAATGGAACCTGACAGCCCATCTGCCCCATAGGACTGCTCCATACATCACTGAGCAGATGAGATGGTGCTAAGAGCCAAGCACATATAATCCACTGACAGGCACCAAAATAAAATCTGATTTTCAGAAACACTTGGTGCCCAAGGAGCTTTCATTGATGCAAGAAGGAGCCAAGCAGAGCATCTGAAAGAAGAATCAGGTACAGTTAATATTTGCAATCATTTACAGACATCTAGAATCAGTTGTCCAGTGTGTGAGGAATTGTATAGATGTGTCAAAATTTCCTCTGATTGAGAATGATACTCTACTAAAGAAAGTCATATGTCTTCTAGCATGCTTACACCTTTTTTCATTAAGTCCTTTATTCTGGAATGGCAGGTACTAGGCACTGAGCCCCTTGTCCTTTCCTCAAGAAATAATGTCAGGCACCATGAAGGTCTGGCACTACCACATCATCCACAGTCATTGGCAGATTACAGGAGACATTTAATTCCACTACAAAATGTGTGTCATGAAAGTTATTTGTGCATGATAATGTAATTACACTTAACATAGCACAGCAGCACCTAAAAATATAGATACCACAAAAGGATCTGGATTACTAGGATTCAACCATTTCCAGACCAGAACTCCTCTCAAGCATGATAATAACAATGGAGAGTATACAAGAATACTCGCCTTTATCACGGAGAATAAAAGAAAGAAAAGACATCTAAAGCTTCAAAGAAAAACACCAAGAAATAAGTAAGGTAGGAATAATGTCTTATCTACTGGCATAGCAGATAAGAGTATCTGATAAATACTGTGGATACAGATGGAGCAAAGCCGTTGGGAGATACTGTTTTATATGGAATGAATCCAACTAGCAAGAGAAATGTAGACACCAGTTTTGAAGAGCAAAGATATTAAAGTAGATATGGGTTTGTTAGTAGAGCTTAAGATTCCAGCAGACCAGAGAAGATTTAACCTTAAAAAAATGCCAGCTAATAATAAGTACAACAGGCATCTGTGAGGAAGGCATCAAAACAAAGACAGCCATTGTGCAGAACAAGAATGCAAGCATCAGAGTAAAGCCATGGGACACACATGACAATCAAATTGACTGAGAATGGTCCAGTGTGGACAATAATGATGACACTGTGAAAGGCAGGAAGGAGATTCCAGGCACTCATGTAGGGCCATAGAGACTGTGGGAACATTGGGTGCAGTATTATTCTTAGCAGGAATCATTATCCTGTGTAGAGTACTGCACTAATATGTCTAATTGTTCATGACACAGGGTCTGGTCTATTCAGAGTTGAATGAAGAATCTCCATGTGGAACAAAATAGTATAATGCAAATAACTTTTATGTTCCAGAACCCGAATACTCCAAGAGGGAAAACAAAGAATCCCAAAGATTGGGATGCAAAGATAGGGAGATTTCTAGAGAACAGGGAAAGATCTGTGGCATGACTATAACACATTCTATTGGTTTCTGTGTACAAACACTGGCACATGCGTCTAAACCAGTCTGATCCCAGTTAGACTGACAATCAGTCATCATAAAAAAAATAAAATGTTACTGGAGACATGTGGTTAAGGTCTGATGTTCACAGTTAAAAGTGAAAGGGGAAGTGCAAACTGTCAAACATAAAAAGCTCAGGGAACAAGACATGGTCTATCTTGTCATTTATAGTTGTTGGCATGCAGAATTACTATCTACTGTGGGACACCAAGGAGCATGACACTACAATATTTTCAGTGTCAAAATGAGGAAGGAAGGGTCTCTGCCTATAAATGCATTCTTTTTTTCAATGCAAACATCATTTACAGGGTAAGTTTGGGTGAGAAACGGGGCAACATGAATTTGTTGAAAAATCTGGATCTGTTTGACTTACCAGTTTCAGTAGAAAAGGAGTTGTCATGTCAATAAAAATACAGTAGTACAATAGCAAGGAGTAATCCAATCTGAACTGGCATAAAGCTGCTGTAGACATTAACATTAATACAGTTATTAAACATTATCAGAAACAGTGAACCTACCCAGTCTTTTCAGCATGCTCTGTCAGATGCTGGTGTATGCCAAGCAGAGCATGCTCTGCTGAATAGTTACCACAAAAAGGTTAAGGCCCTGTGGTGCTACATGATAAAACCAACAGCTGGCTCTGAGATGATAACTGATGACATTTGTATTATTAGAGGAGGCAAAGACCAGAAGAGAACCTTGGCCTATAAAGCTGCCACGCAGGAGATCTTGAAGAGACTTCAACAGTTTAAGGTGGTTAAACATAAGAGATTTTTAAAGTTGTGAGTTTCTACTGTACCTTTCAGGCTTGTTACTAGATTCAGCAGTATCAGGAAATGTTCCCGAACACTGTGCCATATTTGTCTACATTTTTAAATTGACAGTCAGGTGTGTGGTATGGTTTAGGGTCAAACAAACTAGTTCTCTCCCAGACAACTTCCAACTACTGAAAGGGATAAAGCAATCTTTCTATTGGACTACAGAGTTAGCCTGAGATGGAGGCATACCTTGTTCCTGAGAGTAAACGCACTAGCCAGACACTTTTTATACTGGCAAGGTTCAGTTTTAAGGAAGTTTACAGAAAACCTGCAGAGATGAGCAGGTCCGGGCTGAGTACTAAAGGCCTCACAACCCAATACCAAAACACAATGTTTAGGAAAGTTTAACAGGTGAGGTACAGACTCCAGGCAGAGAATGAAGCTCAAATGAAATGAGTGGCAGTGACCAGAAAATGTCCTGAAATGCAAGACAAAGTGTAGGTGGCAGAAGACCTAGAAAAGGCATAATTGACTCTGAGTAAGCTTGACTCAACAGGGTCAAGGAAGAGGTGTCAGGAGGACAGAGGAGAGAGGAAAGGTGGTTTGAAGTAGAGACAACAGGTTGCCATGCAGAGGAATGAAGATAGCAACAAGGTTAAAACAAGTTCATAGTCAAGATACTGAAAACAAGAAGTGGGGAAACCAGTCTGAAAACAAACTCATTTGAAAGCACATGACTTCAAAACATTAAACAAGAGAAGTGCTTAACGTCATGTATGTAGGTTCAGGAACAGGTTAATGTCTTCTTGTCTTAGTGACAAATGAACCTGTAAAGTGCACCCCACCTAAAATATTGGAAGTCATGGTTTAACAATTCTTGTGTGACTTGAAATGAGGGACACATCTCTCAGGAAGAAATTATTTGGAGGCATACCAAGAAGCCTACCTCAGTGCATGGTTACATGCAGGATCTCTGCAGAAATAATAATTAAAATAATGTCCATTTTATATATTGCAAATGTCTATTGAGCACTGAAGTACATTAAATATCTCCTACATACTTTGATGTATAAAATTTCTTCTTTGTGCAGCCCAACACTTCTCTAAGCATTCTTGAGCCAGGTAAATAGGGAAAGACAACACCAGAAACTGTTCAGATCAGCTGGCAGAGACAGATCATATTGGTCCTCAACCTGTTTCAGATGATTGAAAGTTTTTTCATTTCAGAATAAATCAAGATCTGTAAATAAGGCTGTTACAAGGAAAAAGAGAAAGGGTTAGGGTGATGGATCAAGTCACAGATCTTTAATGAGTTTATTGTCAATTTATAATGGAGAGTTGGGGAGATTTTGTGAAGAACAAAGTTTGGAATCCTTCTATGATAAAACATTCAAATAAAAATGCAAAATCGGCATGAAAGGAACACAAATCAAAGGACAAACAGGTATTTGCTTTCTGTCCTAATATATTTGAACTGTCAGGCTTCAGCCATGATCATTAATAGATATTGGAAAAAGGCAAAAAATAAAAATAAAAAAATTACCTCTTAATCTTGCAACATGTGCATGCCAGACCATACCTGAACTGTTTCCTGCTCTGTGGCACCACCTCCTGGCACAGATTAACGACAGAAATCCAAGAAGATAAAATGCAAACTTTTTATGCAGCATGATTGTTTCATCTAAGTTACTGTTAGCAATGCTCGTACAAGGAAAGCAGGGGATGATACCGTATTTTGATGTGCAGGTGTTAATAAATGTAATTGCAAAAAATGGTATCATTAAATTACCAAATAAAATCACGAGTTGAAGAATGCTGTATAATATGCCATTATATGCTGTATTCAGACCTCAAGAGATTTTGGGTAGCTTGCACATTCCATGAGAACTCATCCAAAGTTTCCTTTCACCTTTCAAACTTACTGAATAAACATAGAAAAAGCAAGGAACTGCTCAAGGGGAGTAATCACAGAATTCTCTTTTGTGTTATGTAGCAACAGGAGGCCTTGAAATAAGATCGCTGCAGCACAGGCTGTACTGCCACTTCTGAAACCAACAGAAAGCCATGCTGTCACACTGCAGGAGAGACTGCACTTTTACCATGCCTGAATCACCTCTGGATGTTCAAGGTGAATGTCACTAGCATAGCTAACTATGAGCCATTAGTCAGAAGAAGACTATTTAGGATGAAAGCCCGGAGGTATTTCTCAGAGGTGGCTTTGGTCTTTGCCCATCTTTGTCCCTGCTTCCCAGAGCGGAGCTTTACCTTTTTTCCATATTTATCTAAGTGATGATGTGTGAAGTGATGATCAGGAAGGTGGGCATATGGCTACAAATAAAAAAAGCTGCTACTATTTTTGCCTCCTGTTGCTTTTTAATATCTCTTCTTTAGTTAGTGAATCAATGAAGAAATTGGCATTCATGATTCCAGCAGACTGCAAGGTCTATGTGCTAGGCATAGAATACTCAGTCTTACTTATTTTTATGTTCAGAAATGTGCCACGGCAGATAATTATTTTGGGTAGAAGAGTCACTGGAATTTCTTGGGTGTGCCTTTATTAAAAATTTTGAAGTGAATTTGCAATAAAAACCTCTCCTCAGAAGGCTAGGAAGAATGCATTAAGGAAGACCTGAGAAAAGAAAGCTCAGTAAATGGGTGGGAGAATTATTTTCTATTTACATAAAACATTCCTGTATTTAGGTGAACTAATCAAACAAGAAAGTGTATAGAAACTTTTCCACTGATCCTTCAAATTATCACTTAAAAAGAAATTACTTAAATGAGCACTAAAGTCAATGATGCTGTAACTTTCCAGGAATGGAGTTATGGATATGGAATAACAGAATAGAAACTTATGAAAGGTTACGTGAAATAAATGCAGAGGAAGGAGATTCCAAATTAACGAAATCTGAATTTTCGGCTTCTTAAAAGATAACTTGAGAAGATCGTCTTTCCTCATTCTGTGTTCAGCATAACCTTGTAAAAGTATGTTTCAGTTTATTCAACCTCTCCCATAACTGTATAGTTGTGTAAATCTTTAGACATCTTTCATTAAGGACTGGACCTGTAAGGTCAATACAATAATTCTTGCTACGAGTATGACTACAAAACATATTTAGAATTACTGCCAGTATATTCCAAGTGTAACACTCAGGGTTGTTTGCTAGATCTGCATCTGAACATAATGACTGGATAAACTCTGTTATTAGCAATTTCAGTGAACTTGTAGTTTTATAACAATATAGCTTTAGAGTGAAGTATTTCTTGCTTAATAAGAAATCACAAAATCACAGTCAAGAATATTGTGGCGGCAGCATATGAAATATTCTGACAGTTATGAGAATCTAATTATCTGGGGGAAGGGATGCGAAGTTGAACTGAACTTCTGATTTCAGAACATCTGACATTTACTTTTCAAAATACTAAGGAGTCCGAAATTCAGACACTAACTTAAATTGATGTAACTGTGCAACTAATAGGATCAATTTTATGATGAACTGCTTCTTGAAGGACTTCAGATAATCTTGCAAATGAGCAAGGCAGATTTTAGAGAACTAAGATACTAAGCAGCTTATTCAGCAGGTATTTTTATCTTCTGTCCTAGTAATGGGAAAGGTGCCATTGTCTTTGAGAGGTTTAAATTAGGTGCTACCTCTATACAACCACTGAAGAGTCCTGCAATAGCATATGCCAACACTTTTTGATGTAAAGTAACAACAACAAGATAACAGAAAAAGACAGGATAAAACCAAGATGAGATTTTTTACAAAAGTACTTCATAAGACACGCATAGCCATGTCAGGAATATGGAGTTGTAGAAGTGTCAACTACAGCAGGAAAGAGTGGAACCACTGTGGGTCTCAGGGCAAATGAGTTTGCTATCAGGCAGCACCATTAGGGTCTCAAGAACATTGAAGAATTCATTAACCTTTTTGCTTTCTCTTGCACTTTTCTGGGTACAAACCCACGCTTTTTCTCACTTACTCATTTCTAGCCACATTTCCATTTTTTTCAGGCTATGCGAAAATTTATCATTTACCATTTGGTATTTCCCTCTTGTTACCCTCTTCTCCCCTATGCACTTCTTTTCATTCCTTTTCTCCCAATAGACAAATAGTGTTACACAGGTGTAAGAGGATTTATAGTCTTAAACAAACTTTTCACATGTTCCCTAATGTAATACTTTCATATTTATGCACTCTGTCTAGGACATTTGCATAGACACTGATAAAGTTGAATTCATCCTTCACTTTGACATAAAAGCAAGGCTCTCGGTAACGTAGATGGAAACAGAATCACTGAGGGCAGATTCCACTTTGTATTTTGGTGTGCTTGGGTGATGATGTGAGAAGACAACCACTTTGGGATTGTTCAGTAGTAAAAGTTACATCCAGGGCTAGCCAGGAACATGAATTTTTCTATTCAGCTTTAGAATGTGTTAATAAGAATACAATTTAACTAGTTTTCTTTGAGGCACTTTAGCAAAATTTTGGTAATTACCGCAGAAATGTCTATGAATCACTGCTGTTTGCTGATGATGACAGTGTTAACACAGGGTGACACTTCATACATCACTTATCTGAGCTTTGTATAAAGATTATGACACCTTTAGCAAATGTTGAATAGTTAGCAACTGTTTAACCTGTAGTCTTTTGAACCCAAACCAACCAGTTTCAATAGTTCATCCAAAAAGATCATCACTTTCCAATATTCATCTAGTAGAGAATATTCCTGAAATTCTCTTTTCTTGTTGGATGCCTCTCCCTAGTTGTCTAACCACCTGGGGATCAGTGGATGCAATGACTCTCCATTCCACTATTTATAAATGAAATCAGCACCTCTGTACATTTCAACTCAGGCACTGCCCTCTCCCTTTAAATACATCTTCCCACAGTCAGGCTGCAAAGCTATGTTCTAAAGGAATTTTCTTGTAGTTTTCACTTATTTCTTTTCTTTCAGATGTGATTTTATTTCCATTGTTCTCATAACTAAGGAGAATTAAATATGATTCAAGCATTTACAGTGCTGGGCCCAGCTTTCAGGTTCTTCAGTAGTTTTTCTCATCCCTTTAATAGACGTGTTCAGCCCATTAAGATGAATGCTATTAAGAGCCATTGTTCTTCAAAAATTAGAGGGAGAAAAAAAATTCTGTGAGAAACATCCCTGCCTCAGCCAGGCATTAGCTGCCTTCCAGGGTGTTAAATGAACAGGTACTCAGTGATTGCTCTTCCATTTTCCAGATCCAAAACCTTTTCATAGCAATGACATTGATTTTTCAAAATAGTAGTGTGACAAAAAATGATGGAATGGGATGGGTGTAGCTCATCCTATTGTATCATCACAAAAAATCAGCAGTGATTAGGCATCTATCCATACTCTGAGGGGAGAAATAAGCACTTGAAAAACAATACAGTAACTTTGCATTAAGATGCAGAACAAAAAAAGGTTATGTGGACAGAAGTGTGTGTGAGAGACTTTCAGGATATCTTGGCAGGAGTCTGACCTCAGCCCTTCCCTCAGACTGTCAGTGGATCATATTTAAGTGTGTATTTAAATAGAAGCTGAGAACAAAATGCAGCGTTTAGAAGAATGTTATTTTTCCCTCTGTTACTCTTCACTCATACTTGTTTATAGAGGTTTTTGTGAATGCAACTTTTGTAGCCAGTCCATCTTCTGTCAGAAAAACTATGCTAATCCCAATATTCCTGGGTATTCTCAGTTTACTACAAATGAGAGGACACTGCTTTCATGCTGAGTAGCAGTATGCCTTCATGGTAGTCCTTCAGTAAAACTACTGCTTTCTGCACCTCCAGCCCAAGTAGTTTCAGCTCTGCTTGACACCTCAAGTCTTCCTATTCAGTTTCTCACTTCTGTTTGACAGTTCAAAACAACCAACATGTTGTTTCAGCTTTGCTTGACACGTAGGTTCTGACTTTGCATCTCACTGCTAGTTGTCTTAAAGCTGTCTCTCCAAAATATGTCAATTTTTCTCATAACATAGATGTTATCTTTCCTCTTAGCACTCCTCATCACCTGCTTGTCCCCTCAAAGCTGCCACTTTTGTGCTGCCACTTTGTATTGCCGCTATGTATTATTTTCTGAAGGAGGACTCATGGCACATAGGGTATCAGCATACTCTTATACAAAAGTTTAACAATCTCTTTTGTTTCCTTTATCATCTCCAGATTATTTATATTGTTAGTACCACTGTTGCTAAGGTCAGGTTCGCTCCTCCCTAGGTACTTCTGGTATGGTCCCATCATACATTCTGTATGATATCGAAAGCTGACACACAACTGACATTCACTTAATCTATTTATTTAGTTCTTCTTCATCTGATAGAGATGCAGGGAAATAGGCCAGATAAGTGCTGGGGTTTTCCTTCTTTACCTGCATCATCAGGAACCTTTTCTGAATTCACTAACCTACAGAGTTGACCAGCTTAGTCTTGTTTTGCTGCAAGGTGACTGGGCTCAATCAAACATGAGACTACAGAGAAGGAGTGTGATAAGTGAGGAATTTCATGCCAAAAAGCAAGTGATGGTCAAAGTTGAAGATTCCAGACTGAATACACAACATAATGTCAGGTCAAGTAACAGTAATGCTAACACACACATGAAAAAAACAAAAGGTCTAGCAAGTTAGTAGGCTAAACTTAAGATGTACAGTTGATTTCTTACTAAGAGAGTTTGCATATTAATCAAATAGATAAGAAACTTGCACAGTCCTGTGTTGCATCTTCTGGAAGGACAAGGGACCAACAGAACCCAAGAAGCATCTCTGATATATAAGCAGCTTTTCCATCTATTAAGCTAATTATCACTGTTCTTCTGGTCCTAAGGCAGAGGCTAGCAGAGGAACTAATCAGATTATTGCCATGGGACTCATTACATTTGAGAAAAACTTTAAAAAGCTGGTAAATTCATTGGTCATTTGAAAGCCTCTCCAAACAAATCAGGAGTCCGGAAAGCTAAATACATATATAATAAGGAATTAATTTCTATTCCTTACTTCGGGAGAAATTCACAGAAAGAAGGATGAAATCAAATACTTTTCTTTGCTTGATGTGTAAACAGAGTTCTGGCAGGTTCCCTAAGCAAAACACAGCACACATTTATGGATACTGTGTTCCCTTTGAAAGACATTGTGAGGTGGGATATGTTGCACTTCTAAAATGTTTCACAGAAAAAATATAACACATTCCTGACACTACAACAGGCTGTGAGATATTATTGGATGAAATTTTGAGCTGTTGAAAACCAGTAGACAGTAGTAATTAAGGCTATAGGGAGTTCAGGATATTCTCAGAACAATGGTGGCTACTACAAGTTCTGAATGTCAGATGTGACTTGGGATTGAAATTAAAACAAGTTCACAGTTAAATTCCTGCAGAACTGAAATTTTGGCCAATACACCTGCCCCTTCCTTCCTGGGAGAGGATAGGCATGGAGATTAACAGCAAGTGTTAGGGAGTTAAAATCTGGGAGGATAATTATTTGGTAAATTACCAGTATAAATATGCTCTGCAAGGGTGTCCAAAAGACAGTGGCTGGGAATCTGACTGAGAACCCTGAAAGTAGGAGCAAAATTAGATTCATCCAGGGGTACCTCTCAGGAAGCATTGGCAGGATGTGATACAGCAGGTCAGTTGTATGTGCTGGGAGTGCCAATAAAAACAATGTCAGTGCACATTAAATGGAGGAGACTTTGGCTGCTGTCCATGGATATATAAAAAAAATTTCATTTCTTTATTTCCAGGATAGTGGTGTTAGCTGCAGCTGACCGTAAAAGCACATTTTTTTTACATTTGCCAAAAGGGTGGCTGGCAAACGTGTCCTTGTGAATATAGACAGTTATGCTTGGCTTTGTTGTTTTTTTTTCAACCCCAGCTACAGCCGTGTCACTTACAGGCTGAAAACTTGGTAGAGATTTGCATTACAGACGTTCTGTAATGCAGGAATCCTGATCCTTTTCTTTCTAGTGATATCTCCATGGCAAGCCACCTGCTGTGTGTGCTGTCTTTGTTTTATCCTCTGTTGCTTTCAGGCTAACCCTCTGCTGTACAACAAATAGAGGACTGCTCAAAAATGCTTCAGGTTTGCAGTGGCTCCTTCTAGTTTAGTGCTGTACCGGGTTTTTGGGTCAGAGATGTTAGTGTACGCTGCCTAAATATGAAAAATCATACTACATCCTAAGAAAGGTCCATCTGCACAAGGAGTCTCTGATGGTAATTACTGTGAATGCTAAGTGCAGAGTAAAGAGTAAGGCAAATGTATAGGCGTATTCTCTGTTTTTCTGGTAACCAGCAAGGCTAAGGCTTTCTGAGCTGTAGCCATGTCTTTGTGCCTAATAGCCTATTACATTTTGAACCTAGATCAGCTTTAGCAATCATAGGATCCCCTGGCACTGACCTCCAGGGTCTGCTGACCAACTTGCACATCTGGTAAACTACCAAATCTGTGTGTGCTTAGCATTTCTTGTTAAGATACTGTTGATTATTAAATCAGTATTTTCTTCTTTTGGTTGGAAAGAAAATCTATCTGTCCTAAGTACAGCAGTTAGAAATCAGGTACTGTTTATTGCAGACCTTGAGCAAGCCCCTGAGATTGGGGTGAACACTGAACAAGAAACCATTAACAAGGTGAGAACCATTTCTGTGAAATTATTAATTGCAATCAGACATTCAAGATGCTCCTTGGTAGATGAATACTATCACTGAAGCACTTGGAGCTGGGCCAACCACTCACAACCACTATATTTTAAGTCCTAAGAGGAGCAGTAAGTTAATTATGTTCTGATGCGTCATATACACACCTTTATAAAAAAAAAAAAAAAAAAAAAAAAAAAAGGAAAAATAATTTTACTAATTTTGTAAAACCCCTGTATCTCTTTCAAGGATTTTAAGATTTCAAAAGGCCTTTTTTACAGGGCTAGTTAACAACTATGACAGCAGTTTTACTTTAGGCACAGACATAAAGCTAAAGACAAAGTAACGGCGCTTGTAAAGCATGCATGAACAATGATGATCAATTTTCTGTCTTCCTTTAAAGTTCTTGAGATTTTGGAAAGCCAAAAGATGACGCAAGTGGAGAGAGTGGCCAAAAAGAAAACATCAGATCTGGGAGGAATAAGCAGTGAGAGTATGACTAAGAGACAACTTTGGAGGGCAGGAGGAGTACTAGAAAGAATCTGGGGAGAAAATGATCACAATCACACTTACTGTGCTTCTGTAAATAAAACAGGTTCCATTAAAGAGCTATTTGTCTCCATCAGCAGATTTTTGTAGCTGAATAAATACAGAAGACTACAGTGCTTTAGCTAACTGTTTGGGTCAAAAAAGTGGCAGGAAATACTCTAGTGTTTCATCATTCCTGTACTGAAAGTTGTAGACCAGAAAATGTGGATGGGAAAAGAAACCAGAAACTAATTAAAAGGAAAGACCTGGAGAAAATTAGCTTCTCCATGTTTACTTTCCAGTAATTATACTCCCATGTACTTTTTTCTCAGCCTTTAATTTTCCAGTTTTTTGGAAATCACTGATCCTGCCCATCACCCAATTATTTTCAGACTAAAAACATTTCTCAGTAAATCTTTTCTGAGCTGTTCCTGTCACAGTTGCAGTCTGTTAGCAGTCTGGTTCTGTTATTTTCATTTCATACATATGTGCTCCCTGTTGAAGACAAAACCTAGGGGAGTGATTTTGAGTACTTGGTGGGGCCAACTGAAAGTAACTCTGCTGACCTCTGTTGACATAATGCTGACTCCTCCAACCGTGCACGGAGCCCCTCCTACCCTCTTCCTCCTTGGACCTGTGGCCCCTCTGCTGCTTCTCCCTCACTAGAATCCTCACCCTCAGCCTGTACCCACTGGGCCCTCTGTGCCACCTTCAGGTGAGCTGAAAGCCATGAATCTACTTTGTGATGGAAACTGCAGACAGACCTATTGCTGGGAGGTACAAGGTGCCATCACGCACTTTGGAGAGCCTGCAAATGCCTTTCATCTGCTTTCTGCTCTGTTTTATCTCCTTGAACATGTTGTACCTTCAGAAGCTGACAGTCCTGGAGATGTAGCTCTCCAACCTGTCACGTCACTCACAAGGATTGACAGCCACCTAATAGCCATGCTGGCTGTCAGGCTTCTGGCTGAAACCTTAATCAGGAGGAGAAGGGCCAGCAGAAGGACATCTATCTTCGTCAGCTCCCCATCCCCACGACTAGGGGCATTTCAGCTGGCCAAGGTTTTTTCACAAGTTCCCTCCTAGTGATACCCACTTTGTGGTTTACTGGTTCTTGAATGGGACAGTAGGGAAGATCAGGGAGTCATCCCTTGTGTGGTGTGGAAGGAGAGAATCAAGCCCAGCAGATGGCCTTGACAAAATAAATGGGCAGCTTGTTTTTTGTCTGTTCTAAAGCAAAAAAACACTGTTACATTATACAAAACAGAAGCATATCAAAAGAAGGGAACACATAGGTTTTGTTTTGTTTTTGTTTTTGTCAGAATTACAGTGGAAGGTTACCTGACTGGTAGTTCACCAAGAAGTGAATGGAGAATAGGATTTTATACATCCTGAGGACATTAAGAGACAGAGTAGTTCATGCTAATAATATTTTTCAACTGAATATTAGAGTGCATGTGGTAAAGATGAGGTCACCCTCTAGTAGTCAGACATTAGCAAGAAAGCTACAGAAAATACAGAGAACAGCAAATAATCCCACATTTGACAATTATTACATATCAGGAATGCAGGAAGTGGATTATGTGTACCTTCAGTACGGTGCAGCTTTACTTGTCTGTTGAGGTACCACAGTTTAAGGGAAACTTTTTGCTTGTTTGCTTTGATTTTCTGCTCGTTAATGTGTGGGAGGCAGTTTAACCACAACCCAGACTGCTCAAGAGTCACTTTCATGCTAAGAAACTGCCTCTTTCAGATTTCTCCTACCAGCTAAAGTAGGCTGATTGTAAACAGAACAGGAAAAGGAGAGAGAAATTCTCACTGTCCTCTATGAAGATTATTCAGTGAAGCACATGATCCCAGTCACAAGACGATATAATTCCCTCTTCCTTCTCCTATTCTAAAGTGAGAAAAAACATCACAGTGAGGAAAACAGCTCAGAACATACTGAGATACCAGTACATCAAGACAGTCATATTATGGCCCTAGGAAATAGTTTCTGCTTATTATGATAACTGGGAACCTGATTGAAATGCCTCTAGATGATAAGACAAGTTCATCTAGTTTTTTATTAGAAGAGCAAAGAGCCATTGAAAGTGTTTAGGAGCTGTTCAAAGCAAGCAGGCATGTTTTGTTTACAATGGATGGTAGACTTGGAGAAAAGATTGTGAAAGAGGCAAAAATGTAAATGAGTTTAAGGGGAGACATTGCAAGAACACTGAAGAAATGTCCCCTGGGAATAAACCACATTAGACTTAGACTTGTTTGAAAAATTGAAAGGCTGATGAGTGCTTGCCCTGTTTTCTGTCATCCCCAGGCATGTTTTTGGACTGCAGGACATGGCTGTCAGATACCTATGTATATAGTTAGGTGGATGTATATGTGTATAGGTTAGGTGGACCTTTAGCAGTAATGATTGGAAGTATGCTCTAATGATGATAGCTGCTCCATTACACTAGAAATATTACTGGAAACATAAAGATAAAACCAACTAGGGGATCAACCTCTTCTCCCACCTCAATTTGCACCAGGGAGAGTCATGTTGGATGTTAGGAAAAAGTTCTCCAGAAGAGTGGTGAGGTGCTGGAATGGGTTTCCCAGGGAGGTGATTAAATAGTTGTCCATGGAGGTGTTAAAGAAACAATAAGATGTTGTACTAAGGGACATGGTTCAGTGAGGAAATGGTGGTGGGAGGTGGATGGTTATAATGGGTGATCTTGGAGATTTTTTCCAATCTTGGTGATTCTATGATTCTAATATTGTATGAAATGTTGAAAACTTGTAGTTTTAGTGACAAAAGGGAAAATTAAGGTCCTCCGGCTTGTTCCTGTATACAGTCCTTCACAGAAAAACTCCTGCTGGAAGAGGAGATAGGGCTCAAATTCTTATCTACAGAGAATAGTGTGAGAGCCAGAAAGAGGTGATTAACTGTCATAAAAGATCTCTGTATTTATTACATGCTAGAAGAGTAACTGCCTATACATCTTCTCAAATTTCATATTTAAATTCATATTTAAAATTTAGTGCAGAAAATAGCCTTAAAATAGTTTTGGCAATAGCTTCTGGCTTTGACTTGGGAGAATGTTGGAAGGCCTAGGCAAGACACAGGAATGAGTTAGCTCTTTAACTCATTTAGCTCATGGGCAAGATAATACCTGTTAGTACAAGTGCTTTAGGAAAGTTTGGGCAGTTGAAAGGTGGTATCACCGAAGAGCATATGAACTGTACTTCTTCCATAGTAGCTTGGCCATTTCCTGGTCTGCTTTTTGCCTCATATCATCTTCACATTCCCGTGGTTTTACCTATACATAAACCTATACAAATGAAAAACATGCTCTGAACTGCTGAGTAATTCTGATTCAGAGTAGCACAGAATAACTGCACAGAACAGGTTTGGTATACCCTTCGGAGAAAAAAAACAAACTTCACAACTTTTTCATTGAAAGACTGGTAAACACAAGGATGATGGTCATTTAGAGTTGAAGTGTATTTGACACTGTCATCAAATTGTATTTGTTAGATGTGAAAAAGTTTTTTCTCTAGGGAGCTGCCAGCCCAGACCTGATTCAGGGAGAGCCCAAGCACCTTCAGCAATGGATAATGGAGTTTATGATTATGTTATAGTAAAGTCTCTACTACCTCTTCTTTACCTTTGAAAGGCATCTGTAAAGCTCTCCAGTTTGAAACAAACTGTTTGTCATTTTTATTATGCTAGTATTTCATTAACAAGTCTGAGGCTCCATTGTTTAAACTATTATGCAAATACTATATTAATTTTGCGTATGTTTTTGCATCTTCTGTTTTTTTGAGGAAAATAAACTTGCAGTCTAGGTATAAAGCTTCACTTAATACCACTGGTTTAATGCTCAAGAACTCTATGCAAAAAATACACACTAAATGAACACTAACATTAAAAATTCAGGCATTCTGAAATTTGGGTTTAGAGTTTAGGTTAAGTTTTCCTGTTTCATTCATCCTCATTCATACACACATGGACTCAGTTCTCAGTGAAAAATTAGTATGCTACTTTTATTTTGGAGCAAATTTCTACAGTGATTTCATAAAGTATTGACTAAATTAGCTAAGCAAAGTATGCAGAAAGTGAAGAAAACACAATAGCAGGTATTGCATTGAAATTAGATTTTGCAACCTGTTTTTTCCAGCAAGCCTTTTATTTTTGTCTGCCTAGAAACCTTTAATTTTTGTCTGCCTTTTATAGAAACAGTTTGCATTGCTTTTGTGAGGCATACAGGTAATGGAAAGGCTGATGAAAAGAAAAGCATATGAATTAAACCAAACCTGAAAAAGCTGATGGGTCTCTAGGTTCCTCTGGTGATTAGATGAAAATATTTCTCTTTTTTTGATTAATGGAAGTTCTTTCATTGAATTTAATGACAGGCAGATATAATCTCACAGGACATAATGACTCATTTCTCTATAAAGTTCATGCTTATTTAATTTAATAGAGACTTATATTAGAAAGCAAAATCTCTTACGAAGTTTTCTTAGAAACCTCCCCACCACCCAACCTTGTCATTTTTTTTAATGAAGGCTTTCACATCTCCCTTTTTCAAATTTCTCAGATTGAAATGTCACTCTGCTTCCCAGTAATGAATCACACTTTGCTACAGTGGCTGAAGGGAAAAACTTTTGAAGTGCAAGAGCAATAAATTCACATTTATAACAAGCCATCCACTGCACTCTTACTTCCTCCAGACCTGTAGCTTGTTAGATGACTTGGCCAAAATCTTAATGTCTTGTGTCATCTGTAATGCATGGTAAATTATTTTCTCAACCTGCATCTTTTAGGTGAGCTACTCTATTTTTTGGATTATTTTCAGGTTTCTTTTTGAGGCTAGGATGTGTTCAGCACTTAGGGTTGTATGGCTGTGCAGTTTCTGCAGCATTAACTCGGGCAAAATCTTGCAGGGGGTTGCAATCTGATATGGGTATCAGACTTTTACTGAGGATTTTTTTAACCACTGCCATCCCCATTCCTATAATCTCAGTGTTAGCACCCAACTGTATTTCTATAAATTGTTTTCTTTTTTAGTCTTTTCCGTTTTGTACAAATATAATGCATGTATCATTTAAATAAAATATTTTAAACAAGCATTTTGGAGCCATCAAATGAGGAAGGAGCACTTGTTAAAACTGCGTTCAATAACTTTGCCATTCCCACGTTGACCCTAGCCTTTGTCAACGCAGCTGCACTTCAAATTCATCCATCATTTGCCAGGATCTCAACAACGGAGAAACTTTCTGCTGCTCTAGTTTGTACTTTAAAATTCTACATCATCAGCAGCCTAAAGAAAGCCACAGCAGCAAGCAGGGGAATAATTATGCATGTGTGCATGCACATGTATATGTAGGATTTTGGAGACTTGCATGTGAGTATGCACTGAACCAGAGCCACTGGTCAGGCACTCAGAATGTAGGAGGAGAACTGCAGATGTGTGGCTGGGGCAGTGACGTGAGTCTCACCTCACCTTCATTTCTTCACAAAGGAACTTATTCATTGAGTGACCTTGTATGAATCCCTGAGGTCAGACTTTACTCCAGCATTTCTCCAGTTGGCAGCAGAGAGAAGGATCAGTAAAGGGAGACGCCTGAGCAGGTCAAAGCCAGTAGGGAGTGACTTGAGAGGAAAGAATGAGCAGCGTCCCTACACAAGGTCACCATTTGATATAGTATCACTTGCTTTGTACCTGGAAAAACAGCCCACATCTTCTCCTTTCTTTTTTTTTTTTTTTTTTTTTTTTTGCTTTTGAGGCAACCTGTACCCCAGACATATTTGAGGCAAGGTTAAGTTCTAATAAAAATTATTTACTTTGATCTAGGAGATCATGACATGCAGAATACACAGCGACATTCCCTCTCCAAAGTTCTATTAATTTTAAAATGTTGACATGTTCAAACCAGAACAGACTATAAAATCTATCACAAAGACCATAGAACTAAAGCCTAAAATGGTAAAATGTATGCATTATTTATCTGTGGTTTCAGTAAGAAACTTGACGGGTTGGGGCACCACTCAGTGAGGCAAAAGGTAAAATAAAGAACAAAGAGGCACCCAAGCAGGGATCATTCTAACTGTATTTCAGAGAGGAAGGAAAAGAACACCCAGGAATGAGGCAGATGAAGTATCCGAAAGTTTTGAAGCTGAGTAGAAAAGAGTTTTCATACATAGGAACAGATAGCTTGTTGGGGGAAGGTGCTAGCTAATCCGCCAGTGACAGCCACTGACCCCACACTAGGAAGATCTGGGATGTAAAACAGAGATCAGACATAATAAAACAAAGGCAAACATATGACACAGTGCTACAATGAGTAGGAAATGCTCAGTTTATTCTGTTTTTAATAGGTGCTTGTGTGCAAGCTGCTGTGCCGGCTGGCAGGGAAGGCTGGAGAGCTCAGAGAGGAGATGAATGAGGCTGTGAGTCTGGCTTTGTGGCTGTGGGCTATCCTAACCCTTATGCTCTGAGAGCTGGCACAGATGGGGCAGTATGTAACTCACCAGTGAATTATACATGCCATTAAATGAGCCATTGAATATTCCTATTTCTATGGAGGAGCACTGAAGCGAACAGGGAACATGCATCAAATATCGTTTTGCAGGAATACATGGTTGAATAATTTTAATCTGAATACCAACAGCCTCACGCTCTTTCCTCAAGCTTACCTGGATGACTTTATGACTAACAGAAGCTAGAGTCATGATTCCTATGCGATAAGACTCGTTGCAGTGAAAGGAACAGCAGTTAGAAGGGAAAAAGTTGTCTACGAGCAGAAACACAGCTTTGCACAATAAACCTATATCACACCCAACAAACAAGGACTTTTTTCTCACCACTTCTCCCCAGGATGGGCATACTGTTTATGACAGTGGTTCAGAAATATGCTCTGATAGTGCCTTTTGGTATTTCTTCACTTAATCTTTTAGGATTGTCTCTGAAGTGGTTTTATCCCATGTTTAGTGACATCAGCACAAATCCTAGTGCAGATGGGCAGTTGGTGGGGCTAGGAGATACTGTGCATGTAAGAGCCTTGCTTTGAGGGTGAAAGGTTTCCAGAAGTCCCCTTTGGATCCTATCCATTCCAATTGATGTCAGTACCAGATTTACTGAAATGACACAGCTTAGACAGTGTAATTACTCAGCATTTAATTCATTCCTTCACTGTATTCTGGGCCAAGCAAAAGAAGTAATCAGAGCCACAAAATAACTATTACATTAAAATCTGTGTAACTGCCTATAGAAAATGTCCTTGTGCCTATCCAGTCCTCCTTACACTTGAGAGAGACTTAGATTCATGTGTTCAGTTTAAGCTTGCCTTTGTATTTACTTCGCTGGGTCCATATTATCCTTTACATTACAGAGGAAACGTCTAAGAAAATGTGTGCTAAGAGTGAAGCTGAACAAAAGATCCCTTGTTTCTGTAGGTATGGATTAGTTCTTGCAGGAAGCAGGGAGATGAAAGCTGTTGTAAGTGTTAAGAGGATTTTTCGGATAATACTTCAGAGAAGCATGTACGTACACCTTGAAATAGAATTCAGTGTTAAGAAAAAGAAGTCTCAGAAACCGAAGTCTTCCATTTATCCACAGATATGCAATTGAATATATTTCCCATATTGCTTTACCAGTATGACACAGTCCTGAAAAGGGTTGAAAGCCCCCCTTTTCAACACTTTTCATTTCATTCTTTTAAGAGAAATACATAAAATATTTTGCACAGCTTTTCTTTTTCTTTTTCTTTTTCTTTTTCTTTTTCTTTTTCTTTTTCTTTTTCTTTTTCTTTTTCTTTTTCTTTTTCTTTTTCTTTTTCTTTTTCTTTTTCTTTTTCTTTTTCTTTTTCTTTTTCTTTTTCTTTTTTTTTCTTTTTCTTTTTCTTTTTTTCTGAAGGAAGTTTGCAGACATTTCTTCCTATCTAAGTTTCCTGTTGTTTAACGGAAAGACAATTTCAGAAAATAGGAACTGCCCTAGTAATCTTTTTCAAATATTTAATGAAAACCAGATGTGAGTTAAAAAAAGAAAAATATTTTGGGGAAAATTCCCCAAGAAGACACTAAGATTTCCCAGTGTGCTTCCAGATAGGTGAATTGTGGAGCTGAGAACATTACCTGTCAGGGGTTTCTCTGATGAGCCTCTCCTATTCTGTCATGTACTGAAGAGCTATTTGATAGTCACTGAAATTTTTAAGAGGATGAAGGCCTCAGTAACTCTCAAAGCAGTGTCTAACTTGCATGTTCAGGTGTCAGTATCACATCTTCTCTTCTAGTGAAGACCGTGCTGGCCAAGTCCAGCCAGCATGGCAGAAATGCAGGACATGTGGCAGGGTGCCTGCCCCTACATGCTCTGTGCTCCCCAAAGCATGAGCACTTCAGGGTGACAGAGTGCAGTAGCTGCAGGTAGTGCTGCAGATGTGCAGGATAGTTCATTAGTTCTCTGGGTCTCAGTGCTCATCCATAGCAGCTTAGGGAATTTCCTTCCTCAAAAAGTAGCGAAACAAGATCCTGCATGAGAAAACTAAGTTAATGGGAGTCCAATAAATACTACAATTAGATCACCTACTTCTTAAGGCTTACACTGTAATGTATTTGCCTTTGAGAGTGAAGGAAGAGAGGTTGCTGCACTGCAGACACTATCAGCTCTATCAGTGCCACCTGGTAATAGACCTGATTTTATACAACTGAAAGCAACATATCTCACCTCAGCAAAAATGCTGGGATCCTATTTTGCAGAAAAGAAAAATATATGAAGTAGTCTGCATCACTGTGTGATAGTTAAGACACAAGAAGAGAGACTTCACAAGAAGATCTTTCAGTTACAAGAGTTGCCTGATAGACATTTCTTATCTGCCCTTTGCGGGCTACCAAGATCAGGACCAAGTAGTGATGCTGTAAATGGCTTTTGCCCCTTCTCCAAATGTCTCCTGCCACCCACAGCCACCAGTCCCCATGCTTTGTCTTTAAAAACGTAAAACCAATTTTCTCCAGTTGCTTATAGCAACATTTAAAATAATTGAAAAAAGTGAAAAGACATTTTTATCATTTTATTTCTGGCAAGTGGGGACTCTGATTTGAACTTGCAAACCTCCAGCTATTTTGATTTATGTGTAAAATCTTCTCCAAACTTACTGCACTGTTCATCATAATAACGCGTGACTGATAACGGCTTGCAGACAGCAGGTGACTGCAGCAACACAGGAAGGATGTGCTGTATTCGCAACAGTGATGAATAACATATGGAATTTGAGTCACCATGGAGGTTAGAAATGCAGCTTTACTCTTATAAACTGAAATCATCTTGGATGTAGACTCACCAGAATGATTGAATTAACCCAAGTCTTACTGTCTTGTGATTGCGAGCCAGGTGAAATTAGCTGAATGTTCTCACGCAGTATTAAAAATTTATTTATGAAAATAAGTATGCAAGGAGTATGGGTGGTCCCTGATAGCTATGGTGGGATTTTCTTTTGCAAACAGAGGACATGATTCTGCAAGTGATCGTTTGAAGGGACAATTCCAGGGCTATCCCCTAAGTACTCACATCCAATTAACAGCACAATCCTATCATACTGTTATACAGTTTTCTGTCAAAAATTCCTTTCTTCAGTGTATTTTTAAAGCAATGAAATCTTTCACAAAGATTTGGGCCAAAGAAGCTTTTGCGCTAGAAGAAAAGTTTCCATTGTCCCTAACAGCAATGAAAAAGAGGGGGATATCATCTGACCAGTCATCTGGTTACATTTTATCCCTATTTGGTAAGGAAAAAATATTTTTCTAATCTCCCTCAGTTAACAAATCTATTTATTATCTTTTAGCACACTGCAATACTTCTTGAAATATGTTCAAGCGTTATCTAAATTTTTTTGTTGCTTCTGCTATTCATAGTATTGCATAAGATAAAAAAAAGATTACAGCATTTTCTGTATATGAGAAGTAACAGAAACCATTTTGACAGGGAAAGCAAAATAAACTTTCTTCTGAATAGACCCTTCATTCCTTTCCAGTAATTCTTTCATACTTCCTATCTTTGTAATATTATACTACTGTCAGTTCTTATAACTTTTCATCTTGCAAGAATAAAGACAGCAGCATCAATTTTGCAGATGAACTTTAGAAATCATATTAGTCTAATTTATTCCTGAATAACTTAAGCTAGTTTTATTTTCCTCATGCAAGCTTTAATTTTCAATTTCAGATATGCCACTGAGTTTATTCATACAGATCTGAGCACTCCATTTATAACTGAAAGTTTGAATAAATTATACTGAACTTGCAAATGAAACAAAGTTTATTCCTGAAGTTAAAATGCAATTATTTCTTAATTCAGGGAAGATGTTTAAGTACTTTTTAGTTCCCTTGAAATCAATTAGATTATTCCCAGGTTTACCATAATGCCTGCATTTAAGTTTCTCATTGAACAAAGACTTACTGATTTATTTTTTTAAGTTAGTACTGGAAATTAAATGTAAGAAAATTTTCTAGTGTTTCCAGAAATCAAATGAAGGATTGAATCACACTCCGCAACTACCTGAAAGGAGGATGTGGAGAGGTGGGAATTGGTCTCTTCTCCCAGGTAACTTGGAATAGGATGAGAGGGAATGGCCTCACATTGCTCCAAGATAGGTTCAGGTTGGATATAAGGAAAAACTTCTTCTCAGAAAGATTGATCAGGCACTGGAAATGGACTGCCCAGGGAGGTGGAGGGGTCACCATCCCTGAAGGTGTTCAAGAAACGTGTAGATGTGGCACTAAGGAACATGGTATACTGGGAATCATTGCTGGAAGGTGGACAGTTGTGCTAGACAATCTTGGAGATCTTTTCCAACCTTAATGATTTTATAATTCTATTATTCTATTATTGAGGCAAACTGCAAAAACTAAGCTATAACTTAAATAAAAAGGATTATTATTTTATTTATTATTATTGTGCATTTTTTTCCATATAATTGCTGGTTATGGACTGTAGTATCACAGAAACATCAAGCTTAGAAAAGACCTCAAGGATCATTTACTCTAACCGCTCACTTATCAACACTACCGACCACTGCAGTCCAGCCACAGTACTGATGATGGTTTTCTGGGCTGTTGGAAGGCTAGCTGTTGCTATTTTATCCCTTTCTATGCTTCCTCTGGGAGATGTTTTGCAACTTATTCCACAGAATATTTACAAGAAATAAAATTATAGCCTAAGCAGTTGTATGGGAACTGTTGAATCACAACCTGAACCACTGATTGATCACCTGAGGCAAGCACTGAGGCAGCTGCAGGGGCACAGGTGAAGGTGATATACCTGTGTGATTGGAAGGGGTGGAGCCTGGCTCCACCTCTCCCAGACCCCATTTAAGGGATGACCACCACCAGGGAATGAACTCTTGTTGGAGATCCCTCCTGTTTGGAGTCATCAGTGAGCCTCAACCATTGTAAAAGTTGAGCCACCATTTACTCACCAGTAGTCTGTGTACCATCTATATAAAGTCTTATGGAAATATACCATCCTCTGTGATACCTTCTCTGAATTCCATCCTTTCAAATTATCGGCCCTACAGCAGTCTGAAATACGGAGATGAACCAGTTCACATTGCTGTAAAGACCATAAAATTTAAGGTGTAGTAGGCAGGATTTGGAGTTTTTTTGCAAGACTTCACTCAGATGAAGAAGGCAGCAGACATGCTCTTTCTCCTTATAGGGATATGCTGTATTGATGGGGGATGCTAAATCAAAGCTTTCAAACAACCCACGCTAAACAAAACTCAGGAATGAGGTCTCAGTGTTTGTATATGAACTTACATTCCAAACAGTAAAGTCCTCAATATCCTCTCAGTATAAAAACATATCCAGCTGGATGCAGCAAACTCTCCAAAACTAAATACAGATGAATCAGTGAATTACATAACTACTTACTTTATTCGTTATTAGCAACTTTAGAGTTGATAATCTTGCACAGGATGAGGAAGGCCATTTACTGACCTCTAAAATTGAAGTTCCCATGAACTGTTCATCCAGGCTAGGAGTGAGGGTCAGCAGCAGGGCAGAAGAGACTTCTGACATGCACATGTCTGGACCATCAGCTTTCTTGACAGGCGTGAATTTCACTTTTACTTCTTTGAGCTTGTCACTTGCTTTTCTAAGCTGCCCACCTATTCTTCAAGTA
This sequence comes from Odontophorus gujanensis, assembly GCA_013399175.1. Classification (NCBI taxonomy): domain Eukaryota; kingdom Metazoa; phylum Chordata; class Aves; order Galliformes; family Odontophoridae; genus Odontophorus; species Odontophorus gujanensis. The sequence goes on from VXAB01012530.1 coordinate 80,105, forward strand.
TAAAGCTAAGGTGTTTTTTCAGAAAGAGATGACTCACTGAAGTGAAGACAAGATGGACAACTTCTGGGACTCCTCACTGTGTACTTGGGGTCTAGTGTTTCACATTGAGGACAGCTGATGTGTTTCACAAGTGTCTCCCACTACTTGAAGTCTGACATTTTAAGGTGATTTGGAGATAATTTTGTTCCTTTTCTTCTAACAGATTCACTCTATTTTTATTTAAAAGTAAATATATTCCTTAATGCTGTCTCTTCACTGATGTGTATATTGTCTTCTCTTTCTTCCTTTAAATATTATAAAATTGAAAGCTAAAAGATCAATACAGCAAAAGTTAAGATATCATGGCCTATGCAATCATTATATATGAGTTGCTATTATGTAAAACTGCAGTCATTATGTGTAATTACTGAGGAAGTATTATAACAAAGGAATTGGTCTACCTTATAGAAAAAAAAAATGCTATCCTGGAGATCTTTATTGATACACAGCCTGCTGAGACCTGCAACTAGACCATGCTTTTTTTTTTTATTTCTCTAACTAGTTTTCTCATAAAGCCAAAATGTAAATTAAAAGCACACTTCTTTAATTAAGGGCATTCAGCATCCCTAGTGGTAAAAAAAAAAAAAAAGGCATTTAAACACAAAATCAAAGTCAACATATGGATTCCCTCCTTCCCACTTCCTCAGCTCTCCAGGTGCAATGAAGATGTCATTTTCTGCCCTGTGTATTCCCATTCTCAGCACAATAAAAGTGAAATGATAGTTATTTGCCAGTGTTTTGTTAAAATGTCAAACTGTGTTGCAAGTAAATTCATTTCAGGCCAGTTCATCTGAATTCAGCTTAGCAGCAGATGATGTCTTCCTACCTACTGCTCCTTCTTCAAAAAATCACAGAAAGGAGTGATGGACTCACTCTAATTAAAGTAATACAGCTATGAGTACCAAATTTAAATAGGAGCCATGAACAAAATACTGCAGTCAGTTGTGAAGACACCAGTACCTAATTTACAGCTATGGCTTCAGCAACTCAAATGCAACTGAAGCTGATAGAAATTTTTTCAGCATATCTAGAATTTCATATGGTGTCAGTAGAGACTAATGTCCATCCTAGGTTCTACAAATTAAATCTGGGGTCACCAGACACGGTGAGGAAAGTCTGACATACTAGAGGGCACTGCAAAGGAAGGCTTCTACTGCTCTGCTCCACTTGGTGCTGCCTAACACTAGAGAAGATGCCAATAAAGCCAGGATGCAAGTCTCCTCCAAAGCAGCCATTGATAACTCTTCCTACATATACCTAAAAGCAACCAGAACTGGCTCAGATGATGTTTATCCACATCTGGTAAGGACAGAATATATTGGGCTGCAAGGATGATAAAACATGAGACTAGTACAAGACCTGGTATGTAAATCACCCAAGGCTGGGAGCTCCTTATGCTTCAAGAAGTAGCATGAGGTAAACACAATGACTGTTCTAGACATGAAGAAGTCTTACTGTGTTTTATTTAGATTTTGAAGTAATGCAAGTCAACACATTAACTACTTCAGCCTTAACTCATTTGTGAAGATACATGTTGTGTGTCAGGGCTCAATACAGAAAGGATTATCCCAAAATCAACATACTTCACTGGTGATGTATGTTTCCTTTTCAGATTGTCTGAAGCTCAGCTGACATGCTTGGTGTCTGCTTGCATGACACAGGCTACCATTATTCATTCACTCTGGACTTGGTCTCAGTGCTGTGAGTGCAGGAAGCAAGTGCTAATTGGTGTGAACAGAAATGAACGTTTTGACTTCGTGAAAAAAAAAAGCAGACAAAAGGCCTTGTAATGGCTCCTCAGACAGACAGACTGGAACAGAGCTCTCTGTTATGAAACTTGTTTCATCTGAAGTGCTTTCAGCTTGGGAATTTTGGGGAATGAATTGCAAACTCAAAAGCTTAGAATGAGACCTTTATATTTGACTGTTGTTGCAGAGAGCTGTGTTCTTTACTAAGTAGGGTCTTCCAAAGCATACTGGGAGATGCTGGGTCTCAACTTTGCACAGAGCATATAATTTCTTGTTCCTAAACATAAACAGCTTGTGGCTTTTCACTTTATAAATGTGTGAACCTTCTGATTACTTTTCTCTCTCACACTACTTTGTCAGGGCACCTACACCTTGACATGAAAATCAATTGATAATTTCAATGACTGTTCTGCTCCAGCAGTAACTGAGGAGGGTCAGAAAGATGACGTAATAACATTAGACATTTTTACAAATCAGTATCTCGGAATAGTTTGTGTCTGAGTACATAAAGGATCTAGTAAGATTCTGACTAGGTAGTCCAGTAACGCAACAGAAGGTTCACCCAACTCTGTACTAGGAGAACCTTCAAAGTGGATGAGTCAAGCAAGATGGTTTTTTTGTGTCCTCTTGGCCAGAGTAGAATTGATCTCACAAATACAGAGATGGATTTTAAAAGCAAACAGGTCTAAATAGCTGCATTCTTGCCGACTTGAGCCCAAGGTTATTGATTATATCAGTTATGTGAAATATCACATGAGTGAGGGAAAATTTTTCTTTAGGAAATTCAGCATGTGCCAGTTAACTTGTTTAACATGTTGCACCAGCATCCATAAATCTGCAGAGGCAGGCAATGATTTTCAAGGTCTGTGCATTCTTTGCACATCGCATGGTGTTGTGATAGATTCTGTATGGACATTTCCCCTTACACTGCTTACACAGAATCGCATAATGACCCGGGTAGGAAAGGACCTCCAGGATCATGAATCTCCAATCCCCTGCCACAGGCAGGGCCACCAACCTCCCCATTTAATAGTAGACCAAGTTGCCCAGGGCCCTATCCAATCTGGCCTTGAACATCTTCAGGGACAGGGCATCCACTACCTCTCTGTGCAGCCTGTTCCAGCACCTCACCACTCTCATAGTAAAGAACTTCCCCCTGACATCCAACCTAAATCTTCCCTCCCTCAACTTAAAACCACTTCCCCTTGTCCTGCTGTTATCGACCCTTACAAAGAGTTGAGTACACACTCAGGTCTGCTGAGGTGTTTCTTCCAAGTCTCTGCACAAATCACAACAGAGAAAGGCCCTGAAGATCTCAGCTCTCAGCAGGTTTTAAATAAATGACGCAGTGTATGAGCTAGTTACAGAAATTAGCTAGTCAGGATTCTGATCTCTTTGCTGTAGAGGGAAGTCAGAAATATGTTCCACACTGATGCATAACTTGAGTTGAGCATACACTTTGGCTGCAAAAAGCAGCTCTCCACCAATAAAGACTCTATAGTTGACCATGACTAAGAGTGAAAGGGGAAACTGCATTTGCTAGATGGTGGAGAAATAGAAGGAAAGATAAAACAGTAATTTCTTTTCTGACTTTTGCTCATCAAATCAAAAAGGCATGTGGTCTCTTTAGAAAACAAAATTATGTGAGAGCCTTGCACATTTTACAAGAGATTTTATTGGAAACAAATCAGATCAGCTGCAGTTTACCAGCAAGGTAAAGGTAAAAGTGGGATTGGTGGGAATTAGGGAAAGGCTGTGGATCTATATAAGGTATAACAGTAAACAATTTACGTGTTCTCAAGGTGAGCTCAACAAATACTTAATAAGAATAGGGGCAGAAATGGACATTGGGCAAATGGTCAGAATAGAAAATGTCAAGGTAGGTCTCTATTTTTTAAGGAGCCAGAAAAGGGCTGTGTGAGAAGAAAACATTTTGCTGTTATAGTGCGAACAACAATGCATCACAAATGTCATTTTCTGTGGACTCAGTACCTGGCTGATCTAAATTTGTTTACAGAATTGGTGAACAGTTATCTTTTTTAGGTCAGGAAAATAGTCAAAATACAGACAGTACTAAGTTATATAGTATTGAAGGAAAAGATAACAATGGAAATTAGTGCTAATGAACAAAAAGTACACTAACGAGGGTCCCGAATCTTACCTCTAACTTCAGGAAAACCTCACCACAGATTTCCTGGAACTACCAAACTGCCTTTTACTTAAAAGTTCTGTCCTATATATTTACCCAGGGTAATCCCACAAATACTTCTCCATTTGCATTTCTATTATGCCTCACTTTAATCATAGGAAATGCTTTTCTCCAATGTCTGCATGTGGATACATATAATATTAAAGTAATAATGCTGCTGTATTTCTTTTTCACTTTTTGAGTCTGACTGAAATCTTTTCATCTTTGTAATGTAGACATGCCAAAATTCCCTAACACGCTTCTATCTGTTTTAAACCAAATGCCATTGTGGGCCCCTTTTTGGTGGTGCTTCAAGTGACATCTCCCCCTCCATGGAATCCTTTAATCCCTTTTATGAACTCCAAGCATTAGTATGTGGCAGCATTACACTAAAATTTTCCAATTCTTTTAATTTTTTGCTTGTACTCTGTTATTCTAGCTGCACTAATTTCTCTCTGTTCTAGGTGATTAACTAATGGGATATCTCAATTCAATCACTGCATGAACAGAATGATTAGTGAAACTGTAGATGGTTGGAGGCTTCATGATACAAAATATCGTAACGTTTCCAGCTTTTGCTTTCACTCTCATCCTCTCCTGATTTACTTATATAGACCTGTCTTGTCTTTGGGAAAAATTTTTCAGAAGTAGCTTCAATCCAAAGGGCAACACTTTGTCAGGAATTAACCCAACTATTTCTGTAGTGAATAAATGGTGGAAAAAAATACAGATGGTGTATTGATTTTAAAATAACACATGAATTTTTTAAAGAATTCTGTAAGAATGTAAGATTTTCAGAAAAGCTTGGTGTTCACATTCATCTGTTACCACTGCAATCAGGCACTTTATCCAAAGTGAATTTCATACTGACTTTGAAGGGATTAAGTCAAAGCAAAAGGAAAAATTACACTACTTGTAGCTTTGGAGTTCACCAGGCTAATCCTCTCTGATGTAAAAGTTCTGTAGTAAACTATAAATACATAACTACACTGATCAGTCATGATCAGCATAGAGTTCTTGTATGGGATCACTGAGAACCAGTGGATGGATAAACTCAACCCTTGCAGTGTGTGTTTCCTCTTTTAATTTCTGCTCTCCCAGAGCTCCTGTGCTAACAACACCTTGTAAGGCATACACTAGTTAGTACACAGTATTTGTTAGATGAGATGGAGTTGATCTTTCTCTTTCATCTCTTTCCCATGTGATATTATTTAGACCAAAGCTTGTGAGTTTGCTTTTTTGATCAATTTTATTTTTTTGCTTTTGTTAGAGAAGCAAACAGGATGTTTTCAGAGAAAGTAAAAGTTACTCTACGTTACCTATGAAAGATTCTACTAGAGAGTGAGCACTAGGATGAGACATGCACTTGACAATTAAATCAAAGGTCCATCATGCCTTTAGCAACAAAGCTAAGATGCTGCTTTACTCTTTCCTAGAGGAAATACATATGTTTTTTTTCAAGGTTAAGCGTGTACCCAGACAAACTATGAAGGCAATGTGACTCTCACTTAACCTAATTTCATTCAGGCAGAAGGCAACCAGTCTGAAAGAAGGTCACAAGCTCCTTGTGACTAAGAGTAATCAAGAATCCCCTTACTCAGGACTTCAGTGGATTAACAAACACAGTTGTATAAGCAAATACCACTGGCACCAAGTATTTGAAGAATCAGTAACAAACATTATATTCAGTAATGCTTATCAGAGACTCAGAATATAGAGAATATGATTCCAGAGATAAGTTGCTTTGTTCGAATAAAGTCACTTTCTTTTATTTGTCTACAGTGCACTGACTTCCCCATTAGCACTCAGTGCGTGGTTAAGTAGCTGTGAGGTTTAACTTGAGATTTATTATCCACTTGCTTTTAAGATCTGAACCTGTAATGAAAACCGGATCATGCTACATCTCATTTTAATATAAATGCATATTAAAAATAAGACTATAAAGTAGAAGCTGTCTGCTGGCAATGAGCTACAGTCATGAAACCATTTGTAAGTACCTTAACTGAATAGCTTACACTCCAGGAATAGCAGGTCGATTGCCTTCACAGCATGAGCTACACCAGCTGTGCAGGAAGGGCTGGTGGGGGTCATCTGCAAGTTAATTTACAAACAAAACCAGTAATATATCAGCATTTCCACAGCAAACAGCTTTTTCACAACAGTTACCTCCTCTTTAAATATGCTTATGCAATACAGTACTGAAAAGTAATCTTGGGCTTACTCCACTGCTATAGTATACCAAACAGTCAGATTTTATAGAAATTCACCACAATGCCATACCCAAGCAGTTTATCTCATGAGCAGCCTCACTCTGTATTCCTCACAGGTTTTCCTCACCTGAGTGTTTTTGTTCATCCTAACTACTTTATTCAGTCATTGTGTCTTGTACGTATAAATCTTCCATTCAGAAGATTTAGTGTAAACCTGGACCATAGTGGTCCTCACCAGCTTATTGTGTTTAAACTGCCATGTAGCTTCTGGCATGGTGATCCTTGCAGGGAGAAACCTGTGTGCAGTAGAAATAAGCTCCCAAGGACAATTCCATTCCCTGCTCTGCTGTAGATTTTCTCTGTGACATTTGACAAGTCACATTCCTGGTCTTCCTGTGATGAAATCCTTCCATTTAACAGTGACTTACGAAACTTTAAGCTTTGCCAAGGCTTAACTTAGATGTTCTTTAGATGTTTGGGTGCAAAGTCTGTAAGAATTGCCACGTCTTCTGATGTACCATCCATCACACTGTCTCCATGACTGAGCCATTTGCACTTTTTTGACTGAGGAGCACACACACCCGCGTAAGAACTGAACATGTTCTGAACTACCATCTTTCAGATGCCAAGTTGTCACTGCGTGTGTCAATTCAAGAAGGTATGACAAATGTTTAACAAGATCTTTAATGGTTGTTAATGCCAGAGTGCTGGATATATTCCAGTGCAGGTAATTACATTCAGCCTGCTTACAGACACTTTAGCAGGATTGACCATTCTCCACAGAGCCTCCAGTATGGGAAGAATGAAAGAAACACACAGTACTGCTGGCATGTAGGGAGTGGAGGAATGTGAGGAGTATTTCTGAAGTGGGAGAAAGGAGACTCGCAGGTTTGTATATCTTTGTGTGTGGTGGCTGAGAACAAGGAGCCTTTGGTAAGTGAAATAAACTTACCGTAGAAAAGCAGGAAAAGTATTTGCAGTGTTGATTTTGCAAAAAGTGAATTGAATGCCAGACCGAAATGGGAACTGTGTGAAACTCAGGAGATGGTTGGTGCCAAACTGCTTGTTTGTTGCTAAATTATGAGGCGCAACTACGTATAAACATGTAGTATTTTGAAAGTTGCCGTTTCAAATATCAAACTCGAGCCCAGGAAGCCTCAGGATGTTTTCCAAAGAAGTAAGAAATCAATCTTGACAAATGCTATCTTCTCTGTTTGAACTCCATAGATACTTCTAGATTGTACTTTCATAAAAGGAGATTTCTTGAGTTTTTGTGACAGCCAGCCTTTTAAATTTGTTAAATATGATGGCCCTGAAGTGCTCTTTGTACAGCTATCAGAGAGTTCTTTTCTTGCAGCCCGTCTGTCTTCCTGAGATGAATTCATGTCCTTTGTTTACTGAGAAAACTGAGGCGTGCTCACAGATCCATAGCCCCAAATTAATTTGCACATGCAAGAATAACTTGATTGATTTCAGTAAATTAGATAATGTTTGTATGAAATAGGCAGAAATTTCTGGCACTTCAGGCTGTGCTTTAGATAACATCTATTTTGATGTAATTCTGAGAGAACTGAGGATGCAGAAACTTAGTATTTTCAATGTTGCTGATTGTCTACCATTTGTATGAATGGTTACTTTTTAATAAATCTTTCATCGTAGTGCTAGGCAGAGCAATCAGAGATAGGCACATAGCACTAACCAGTCTTCCCTCTCTATTTCAGCGATTTCAGCATTATTTTCCACTATCAGCCATGATTAGCCCTGCTGTTTGGCTCTGAGCAGTGCCTATCCCTGGGATATCCACATTCATCTGCCCATCAGTTCACATTCTCTCTTATTTTTCCACTGCCCACCAACTTTGCCCACCTCTGACATCCCATGCTATTTTATACAACTAGATATTTATTACAGGCTACATCCTACAACCTTGGCATGATTGGTAATTGTACATATAATCATAATAGGTTATAAATAATCTGAAGTAGCTTGGTAAAAAGAAGTCTCAATTCTCATATTCATTTTCCCAGGTCGGTTTTATCTTGCACACACTGGATATATTGTCTTGTTCAGGGAACGAGCAACAGTGACATTCCTACCATCTGAGATAAATTAAGAACCCCCTAGTGATACTGCTCTCTGTCTCTCAACTAAACACATATTGGAGTTGTTGAAATCTTATAATGACTTTATTCCCAAGGCATCATTCTGTCTAGTGGAAATCTTGGAGGGCTTCACACCTCACAACAGATTATGAGTTAGATAAATAGGTTGGCTAGATGTATTAATCTACCCTTCATGGAGGGTTCTGTCTTATTTAATTAGACAGAGGACAGTTTAGATGGTTCTATGAGCCCTGTGACCTGCTGAACACAAACTATTTCCAGGTTGATAAAGAGTCTTCTCACAAGTTTTCTGCTACAGGTTTCATAAATGCTTTTAATCCTACTACATATTATCTGGAAAGCTTGGCAATTCTTGGGGACAGAGAAGAAAATACTGTTTAAAAGTAAATATAGAATTCTATAGTGAAAGTCGCTCCACATTATATTAAATTATTATTGTATATAAATTACATAACTGTATTGTGAATATACCATTATATATAGTAAATATATAATTACGATCTTCATAAATGATCTTGATGATGGGTCAGAGAGTATCCTCAACAAATTTGCTGATTTCAAAATACTGGAGGAAATGGTAGATACATCAGAAGGTCATGCTGCCTTCCAGAGGGTCCTCAACAGAATGCAAAAGACAGAAGCAGATAAAGTTTGTACATTTTACTGTGCATCTGGAAAAATGGGAGCCAGGAAAAGGAACAAATGGACTTGGAAGCTGCTTTTTTTAGGCTTATTAAATGCTCTGGGCATTTAATAGCTCCCAGATACTTCTGTTAGAGACAGAGAAATATAAACGTGTATTACATTTTTGAGGAGTGCAGCACTCCCTAAAAAAATCAAATCTATGAGTACAGTGTTTTCTCCAAAATAGAAAGAGAGGGAACAGAGAGGGCTGTGTGAGTGATCTGAAGCTGAAGAGCTGGTTGTGATGTTCCTGTTAACAGTCAAGAAAGCAGATCTCCTTATGTCTCCAGTGCAAAATATTGAGGCAACAGCTTCATGATGCAGGGATCCATTGGCCAAGCTGGTAATAAGATTTGTTTCCTGCATGCAGAAACAATTGTATTGATTCAATGGATGGCCCAAGAACTACAGTATATTTGCCTGGAGACAAGTTGGTGGGGAGCTTTTTAACTGTTTTGGTGGCTATGGCTACACCCCTAGAAATATGAGATATTTCAACCCCTCAGAGAGCTGATGAAAAGCATTGATAATTTGCCACATGAAGGAGCTCATTCATTCTCATCTTCCATTTCTGAAATGGTAATAGAGATGGGAATTGCAGCTTGTTTTCCCAAGCCTCATGCCATGACCTGCTTAGAAGAGAAAAAGATATCTTGCAGAAAGGAAGAGTGGAGAAGCCTGCTTCAACTGCTTTCACTTAAGGAGAAAACTCACCCAAAGCTCCAGCTCTGTATAGTTTGATAAATTTTATTGTCCAATTATTGTTTTCCCCAGATAATCTAAAAGCAAAAGATGAGTATTTAAAATGAAAGGCAGAAAATCAGAGTAAAGTATCAAACAGCACATTTTTTTGTCTCATCAAACTAAAACAAGAAAGTGTTTCCGTTAAAGGAAAAGCCCTAAAACAAAAAATGATTTGCAATGAGGGATTTTTGCAATGTAGGTGTTCCAGTGAAGAGAGCATTTCACATATCCTGCCTCACAGAACTAGGAGGTAGTTTGAAACTGCTCAAACCAAATGCATTTGACTGAATAGATAAAAGTGCATGAAACACAGTTGTCGATCAGAAGTGCTACCATTTGCTTACAGGAATTCAGACACAGACAGGTGCAATAATCTGACAGCAGCTGATATGGAGAACACCTTGCAGACATCCCCAACTTTGCATTGGAGATGAGTGCCCCTTCTTCGTCCATTTCTGAGGATAAAAAAAAAAAAAGAAGAAGCAGTAGTTTATTGTGAGATATACCTGGTAAACCAACTTCCTTGAGCAGAACGAGACCTCTGAGGTGAATACACATTCCATGATGGGGTTAGAAGGAGCAGGAGAATGTGCAACACTTCATCCTCAGCCTTTGTTTATCCCAGTACTTTCACTATTATTATTATTATTTTTTCATAAGAATGCTGATGAAGCATGTAGCAGGCAACCTCCTCGCTCCTTTGGTCTGTGCTAGAAGCAGTTCAGTCCACTGGATTCAGTCTGGTCCCTTCATCACAGTTACCTGCTGACCCATCTTTCTCTCCCAAGAACAGTTTAACATTATAAAGAATCCCTCTCATGCCAGATCATTGCAATAAATATTTCAAAGATTTTTTTTTGCTATTTTTGAATAATTGAACCTTTCTTCAAGCTCATCTTTACCACACAGTTATTTCCAGCTTCCCCGAGCTCTTTTAATTTTGGAAAAGGACTTATACGAGAGTATTAACAGTTACACTTTTTTTCTAGGCTATTAAGAACTCTCACAGCAAAATTACTTTTTGAGGGCTATCTCGTTATCTTTCTTGATCGGTACTTGGGAGTCCAAGCCATGTATGAGGTGCAATACAAAAAGTAGAACCTAGGAGCATCTCCTGCACCCTCTAATCCAGAACAAAACAACAAATAATCATAAAATCATAGAATGACTTGGGTTGGAAGGAACCACAAAAATCATCAAGTTCCAACCACCCTGCCACAGGTAGAGTTGCCAACCACTAGAATAAATATTAGATCAGATTCCCCAAGGTTGCATCCAGCCTGTCCTTGAACACCTTCTTGGACAGGACATCCACAACCTCTGGGGGCAAAATTTTCTAGCACCTCACAACCTTCTCAGTGATAAACTTTCCCCAACGTCTATCTAAATCAACCCTCCCTTAGTTTAAAACCATTTCTCCTTGTAATGTCACTGTCTGGATAAAAAGATGATTTCCCTACCGTTTGTGATCTTCCTTTAAATATAGGAAAGCCTCAATGAGGTCTTCTGAGCTTTCTCATTTCCAGGCTGAACAGACCTGGTTCTTTCAGTCTGTCTTCATAGGAGAGTTGCTCCAGACCTTGGATCATCTCTGTGGCCCTCCTCTGGAACCTCTCCAGAAATTGCATATCTTCCCTGTCTTGAGCACCCCAGAACTGGACACAGTACTCCAAATGGGGCCTCATGAGAGTAGAGTAGAAGGGGACAATCACTTCCCTTGCCTTGCTGATCACCCTTATTCTGATGAAGCCTGAGATACTGTTTGCCTTCTGGGCTGCAAACACACACTGCTTGCTCATGTTAAGGTTTTCATCTATCAGGACCCCTAAGTCTTTCTCAGCAGGGCTACTCTTCATAGAATCACAGAATCATAGAATCACAGAGTGGCCTGGGTTTAGAAGTATCTTAACAATTTTCTAGTTTCAACTCCCCTCCAATGGGCAGAGTTGCCAACCACTAGACCAGGCTGCCCAGAGCCACATCCAACCTTGCTTTATATGTTTCCAGGGATGGGGTATCCACAACCTCTCTGGGCAACCTGTTCCAGTGCATCATCATCCTCTGAGTGAAAAACTTCCTCCTAATATCTAACCTAAATCTCCCATGCCATAGTTTAAAACAGTTCTCCCTTGTCCTATCACTATCAACCCATGTAAAAAGTTCTTCTTCCAGTCTTGATACAGATCTGGGATTACTCCAAACCAAGTTCAAGACTTTGAAATTTGTTACTTTTTGAACCTCATTAGATTCATATGGGCCCAACTTCTGAGTTTATCAAGGTCCCTCTGGATGGTGTCCTTTCCTTCTGCTGTATCAACTGCACACTCAGCGTGCTGTTATCAGCAAACTTGCTAAGGGTGCACTCAATCACAACTTCTATGTTACTGATAGAGATTTTAAAGACTATTGGACACAAGACAGATCCCTGAGGGACACTGCTCAGTACTGGCCTCCACCTGGACACACAGCCATTGACTACAACCCTCAGGCTTCAGTCTTCCAGTTAATTCCTTATCCACTGTATAGTCCAGCCTTCACATTTGTATCTCTTCAATATAGACGATGGAAATTCAGAAATAACAAGGCATTATTGGTCAGAATGTCAATGAAAAACAGGCTTCTGTTAATCAAAACAGTAGATTTATCGGCAAAGGGAGCATATACCTGTTCTTCAGTCTGTCAGCCATACAAGTTGCTCATGATATGCAAGGTCTTGAACTTAGAAGACATATAAACTTCAAACTGCAGTGTGCTGCTCTATATTACTCACTGCTCCCAGAATTTCTTAGCATATTAATTAAAGCCTTAAGAGTCTTACATTTTGTAAGCCATGAGAACTGTTTATATTACAAGACATCAGATTTTAATTGAGCAGCCAGCTCATTATTGCTCATGCTCAGACTAGGGAATAATGAGTTATTACTGCAAGTCTCAAGTGGTTTCTGAGCTAGGAAGTAGCAGGAAGAGAGCTGTCCAGCATAGCTGATGTCATTTCCTCACCATGGCAGCATTTAGAACGTTGTCATGAAGTGAAGCCTAAACATCTAGAACAAGGAAAGAATAAAAATAAAAAAAGCAAGGAAATAGTACCAGAGGTCTGAAGTTCATATTTTCTCTTAAAATAAGACCTGAGGAGTTCTTATTTTAGAATAAAATAAGAGGGCTGGAGGAGTGTCAGAAATCATTCACTTTGTTCAAGACCATAGTGGGACTTTCAATCTTTCAATGCCTGATGTCTTTTATGGTCATCATGGGAGATGTACAGCACCACCTGTATCATGTACCAGACCATGCCTACCAACCTGTAGTGCTGATTCTTTCAGAGTGTTCTTTCCATAAGACATTCATCTTAAGACTGCTGGGGTTTAACACTGAGCAGTGTCCACTAAACCTTATGCAACTGTGTCAAGCTATTGACGTGTCTTGCAGCTTTGCACTTTTAAAGACCCATTGTGATGCGGCTGCATTCTAGAAATAGCCTTCTTTGTAAGAAAAAGTATTTATCATAGCAGAAATATCTGTTATGGTCCAGATTCATTGAACTGTATGCCAGTGCTTGATGTCTCTCCTTGTTGCCTTTTCTACTGGTGCAGCCATTCCTGGTCTGACCAGTGCTGCAGAATATGGTCTGTGAATGCCCAAGAAACAGGCTACAGATGGCTCTTCCAAGTCTTTTCTAAAGCACAGCTCTCCACTTCCGTGTTGCTAACAGGTCACAAAGTCTTCACAGGCATTTGACTACTGACATTGGTGCTGCTCATCTCTGTGCCTTTCTGTAGGTAGTCTCTTGCAGTGATATACCTGTACCTTTACTTGCTTCCACATCAAATTATTATGATAATAGCTTTTTGTGTAGTCATAAATTTTGTTTTCTCACTCCAGAAGACTGGTCTACCTGTAATCAAATGTATCCCTGTCTTGTCCACCAATAGGAAAAAGGCTGTTATAAATTCATGGTGCATGACAAAAATTATGATGGATACCTGTAAGTCACACTTGTGCTCATCCAATAATATATTTTGACTATTCAGTGTCAGAAGCCAAAATACTTCCTTTTTAATGAGGTCAGATAATTTTGGTATAGATTCTACAGTATTCTGATTGTTCAGAAATGATGGGAAGCACTTGTACTCCTTGAAAATAAGTAAGGCATAAGAAGAGATGGCAATTGCTCTATTGCTCTGCCTTCAGAAGTGGGGTTTCTCAACACAAGAGGTCCAATTTTGAGTCAGCTGCATCTCAGCACAATTCAAGGTCTGCAAAGTGTGACTGTAAAAGTAGTATGGGTGAAGGTTTCATGATGAAAGGAGGATGAGAAGGCAAAAAGCATTGCAACGAGCTAATTAAAATCGATGCCAGGAGAGATCTCTCTGAAGCCTGAGTGGTGAGCAACCAGCAGGTGTCTTCATTACTTAGACTACTGGTGACAAGCTACATGTAAAATTACAGGGTAGCTAGTTTAATTTCAGCTGCAAAGAAAGTCTTAGCAAGTCTGTGGAGAGATGGAGTAGGAGAAAAGCCCAGCAAGGCTCAATCTGACAGCTTGACATTTGGACAAGAAAGAGTGTTCCAGAAAAGAAGACCCTGGCTCTTTGATCTTAAAGCCTTTTTCATTAAAAAGAAAAAGGAATTAATAAAACAGGTTGAACTTTGGTTTAAGGGTAAAACAGTACACTTCTCTGACTACCACTGTTCAGAGGAGTTTGACTTATATACCTTGTGCAGAATGCTGTTGTTTTCACGAAGTCAGACTTACTTTCCACCTAGAATCATAGGATCCCTCACGTAGCAACCCCAGCGTAAGTCATGTCATGAGATGAGAGGAAGGAAATGTTATTGGTGATAATTGCTGCTCTGCAATTTTCTTTTCCTTTAAAGGAATTGCTTGCATGCTGGAAACATATTTCAGCATTAGTGGAAGACTGTTATCAGACTTGTGCAGGTTGCAGCTTTAATAGTTAAGGATGCAAAAAAAAGTTCATTCAAGCATTGGCCTCAAATCAGAGCCGGGCAAAATTTGTGGACAAATTTCATCAAAAAAACCCCTCTAATAATTTAATTGCTTTTTCATGTCGATTCTTACAGGTGACTTCAGCCAATGAGATTTTGTTAGATCCTAACTCTAAGAGGAGAAGAAAAGTTATAAAAACAAAGGGCAAATATTACATTGGATTACAATTTCGTATTTCAGAGGGAAGATAAATAGGAGTGCTGTGTATAAGCAGAACTTCTTTCCATCACATAATTGGAAAAAAGGTCTATAGCTCTTTTCTACCTCAGTGGCACTCTGTAAAATGTCCACTCAGCTGTGACAGCTCAGGAATTGTAGGAAAAAAGAGGGATTACAAAAATTGTAAGAGTTGAGGATTGTTTCAGTCCAGCTATGATGAACTTCTGCAAAGGTCAAAGTAATAATTACATTCCAGATTCTTTAATGTCATATAAAGACAATTTTCCATACAGAAAAAAACAATGTTCTTTTATTACAAATAAGTCATCTTGTAAAGCATGTTTGAAAATCATGACAAAATATAATTTTATAATACTGTTATATCTTTTTTAAAGATTTGCTAAGACTGTAATTCTGGTTTTGGTTTTCTTTAGTGCTCCTGTCCCAGTTAGTATGGATGTTTGAAATATGGCTCTAATGTACTGTGATGTATCTTGCCACAAGGAGATGGGAAGCCTTTAATTTATTATGAAATTCTTTTTTGCTGACTCAGCAACAGTAGGGTGTGATGGGAGACATAAAGCACTGTTTTGAGTTTGCAATTACTTTTCTTCTGGCATTTTAATGGATAAAAAGATGTGTGTAGCCCAGGATAGTTACTTAGTAATGTATTCAATTAATTCTGAAGGAAAAATAAATATATGGCATTGAGCTTAGGTAAACTTTTTCCAATTGGGAACATAGTTTCTGATGAGATCTTTAAAATACTCCTGTTTTCTGCATCTTAAATCAATGTTATATGATTTGCATTCTATCATTGTCGTGTTAGAATTGTATTAAAACTCCGTTGTTTTTCTTAACAAAATAGTGGCTGAAAAGCAAGGTGTACTAGACAATAAAGACTAACCATTTAAGTTCTCTTGTTTTTACTAGAAATAATGATGTAAGTTATCTAAAATCAAGGTATTGGATCAAGGTTGGATTATTTTTGCTTAAATGGTTAGAAAAAGATGTGGAAACTGGAAAGACAGAAGCCATTTTGCATCCTTATTTCATTTCTGTGAATTACAGTAGGAGATGATAGTTTTTCAAACCTGAGAGTGCTGCTGAGGCTGTATGCACAGCAATCAAGGGAGCAATTATAGTCAAACAAAACCTGGTGCCTGACAGATTGTGAGGGAGTCAGATTATTTGTATTTTCCCCTAGCTCATGCAGATCACAGAATCATAGAATCATAGAATTACTCAGGTTGGAAAAGACCTTCAGGATCATCAGTAGCAAGGAATGGCCAACTGTTCCTTTGTTCATTTTTCTTTCTATTTAACAGAAGATGTTTGTATAGTTCCTAGTGGTAAAAAAAGAAAAAAAAAAAAGAAAAAGAATCATAGCAACTCTTGCAGATATCTTAAATATTGCCACAGAGTGCAAAATTATCAGGGAATCAAGAGTCATGAAACACTACTTATTTGCAATGCTGTTATCTCTCACAAGAGATGATAAGAGTTTTTATTCATAGGCCTCTTCCAGATGAAATTTGTGGTCCTTCCCATCAGGAGGATAAAATTGGGCAAATTACACCCAACACTGGCAGAGGAAAGCTTCTTCAGTCTGCAAAAGCATTGCTCTGATTAAGTAGCTCCTTTTAAACAAGCAACAGAACATATCATTGCAGGTAAAGAGACCTGAATAAACACTGAGACATCTTCAGAAGAGCGAATATGAGTGCCAAATTTTACTGAGTTATAATACTATTACATTATTAACACCTCAGAAATGCAGATGTGTATGTGAAAATTAATGTTAAGTAGGAGTTTCTAGAAATAAATCCCCTCAATTACTCTGGTAAAGAACAGACATGGATGCAGGACTCTCTTCACACATTTGTCAGGTTGACAAACTCAGAGCAGGATTCATCTTTTTTGACTAAGCATCCAAAAAAGAAAGTTTGTTGTCAACAGAGGGAGAAGATAATACGCAGGTACAAGGTACAATTGAAGTGGGCAATTAAAGCTGTTGAGCTGAACTTTCCCATAGAGATGTCTTAGAACAGAATACAAAGGGAGAACTGATAAACTTAAGTTATCTCTGTGGGCAGGATGTAGCCTGACTGCTTATCGAGGGATAGCAGTATCTAACCATGCCATCCTGGTCTATCCTTTAGCAAAGGAGAAGATGTTAAATGGAGCTGCTGGTATACATTTTAACCTTAAGTGCACTTGGCCTAGTGGTTAGCACCCTGAGCCCCTCCAGGTATATTGATCAACTTCTTATGAACAGCATTTATGTTCTAAATTTCATGTGTCTGCATGTCTGCTGCTGCAATTAGATATGGAGATATTTACATCTTGGATTTTAACCAGATGAACTTAGGTGTTGTGTACCTTAGTACCATGGAGAGGAGTTGATGTGTTTGCCTTTCACAGGTGCACAGCTCCCAGCAGGTATTGCATGAGAACTCCCCAAGATGTGCAGATATTTATGCAGACTGGGAGAAGCACACCTTGAGAATAACTCTACAGAGAAGGACTTGGAGGTCCTGGTGGATGAGAAACAGTTTGTGCTTGCAGCCTGGAAGGCCAGCTATATCCTGGGCTGCATTAAAAAAACAGGTGGCCAGCAAGAGAAGGGAAGTAATTGTTCCCCTCTGCTCAACTCTTGTGAGGCCTCATCTGGATGATAGTGTCCAGGCCTGGGGCTCCCAGCATTAGAAAGATGCAGAGCTCTTGGAACGGGTCTAGAGGGCCACTAAAATAGTCAGTGGGATGGAGCACCTGCCCTATGAAGGGGGGTTGAAGAATCTGGGCTTGTTTAGCTTGGAGAAGAGAAGGCTCTGGGGAGACCTCATTATGGCCTTCCAGTACTTGAAGGGAACATATAAACAGGAAGGGAATCAACTGTTTACATGGGTCGATAGTGATAGGACAAAGGGGAATGGTTTTAAACTAAGACGGGAAATTTAGGCTAGATATTAGGAGGAATTTTTTCACTCAGAGGGTGGTGATGCACTGGAACAGGTTGCCAGAGAGGTTGTGGATGCCTCATCCCTGGAGGCATACTGGCAAGGCAAGGCTGGATGTGGCTCTGGACAGCCTGGTCTAGTGGCTGGAAAATCTGCCCATAGTAGGGGAGTTGAAACTAGATGATCATTAAGGTCCTTTTCAACCCAGGCCATTCTATGGTTCTATAAAGATATTTCACACAAATCCTGATTGTATTCATTTCAAATAAAGTAGACAAGGGAACAGAGACCAAACCAGTTGGTCGACACTCTAAAGTCCAAGACCCACAAAAACCCAAGTCTTCAAAATTTCTTTAGGTATGTCAACACCATACACCCGTGAAGTCATGTCCTTCAGTATGATTAATTAGCTTATGCTGGACATTTCTGCATTATGGTGGTGAAACAGTCTGCATGTTTTGCTCTGGAATGGTTGGAAATGAAACTGAGTCTTCTAGAGGTCTGGCCACATGCTATTCATGGGCAAAATGTCTTGTGAAATCATCCAGATTCTCTTTGTCTCAAATGTTGACAACTATAATTAACTTTTTTTGTATCTAGAAAAACAGTTTTGACTTTAGGAGTGGAGGGAGTTCAGATTCATTTTTTTTAGGCATTGAAAATTTTTGTACAGTAATGGATAAAATGGGTGTCGATTTCAGATGTATTAGCAGTGCTTGACCAACTGGAGAGAAAACATCTCAATTGGCAAATCTGATTCTGAACACATGTAAGGAACAGTAGTGTAGTAGTAGGAACATGTAGTGCCAGAGTATGATGTTTGGAATCATTCTAAAGCTGCAATTTGCAGCATAGAATAAAATAATTTTGTAAATTACCTGGTTCTAAGTTACATATCTCTGTTATCTCAAAGACTAATAATTTCATAACATATAAAGTCTGTCTATTTTCCAGTTTAGAACTTTAGTGCTTGCACATTACAAGGCACTGGGTCAGCTGATGTACAAGAGAAAGGAGATGAATGAATCTAGTTTGGAAGAATGAAGATTAAGAGTGTGCAGAGGAACTTACTTCTGTCATCCACCATCTGATAGGTTTATATAAAAGACAAGAACAGATTATTTTTGAAGGTGCATGGTAATACATCAGGAGGCAAAAACTACAAGTTGGTATGTGGGAAGATGTGATGAGATGCAAGTAAAATATTTTCTACCATGATAAGAATCAAATATTGAAGCAAAGATTCTAACTTGTTGTGGAATCTCTATCTACAGAGACAAACAAGGGTTTAACAAGAGGGTTCTGAGCATTCCAGTATAACAGGGCATGTTTTCAGTAGGAGATCAGGACGGGTGTCTTCTAAAGGTCCATGACATCCTGATTTTTCCTTTGGTTACACACAGAGAAATCAGACCTGGATGCTTTGTGTTGTCTAAATATACAGTACTAGTGTTGGTTAACTCTTTCAAATGTGAATGGTGGTAGGGTGCTGAAGGAGATTAGCAGGGCTCCCATTTCCAATACTAGGTTATTTAGAGAATGAGGAAACACTGATCATTGCAAGTTCAAGCTTGATCTTAACTATGTGTTTTCAGTATAAGCCAGAAAGCAGTAACTACAGTCAAAATTTATTAAGCAAACTAGTTGAATGATGCTAAATTCAGTCCAACAGTGATGTTTCCTAAAAACATTTAAGTCACTTTCAGTTCAGGATTCACTTGATGGTATAGATGGAGAAAAAAATATCCTGTGGTTTGAGCATGTTTTATGAAGGCATAGTCTCAGACTTGCATTTAACTATAGTGCATCAATTCATGACTTTGCACAGTAATTATTTATGCAATTTTAAGCATCTGAGAAGTTTTATTAGCTTTAATGCTTAATAACAAGGATACTTTTAAGTGCTCTACTAAGCTACAGCTTTAACACTCGTGCTTAAGCAGCAGTAATCGTGGGACTCAGGAGTGTCTTGTACAGTATGCACCTATTGGGTATACCATTACTGCAGCTACATATTGAGACCTGAGTTTCCATGTGAGTGGTTATCACAGTGTGTTTTTACTCAGAGGCTATTAAGATTGTTAAAGGGCAGCTTTATCCTGCCACTGGCTCAAATACTAAATCTCGTTGTATAGCCTTCATAAAAAGAGAAGGATAAAGATGCACAAACAGCAGAGTGAAATTTAATGGTGGACATAACAGGCACCTGAATATATATCCCTTGAAGAAATTTGATGTTTTCTTAATTTAATTTGTTTGAAACTGAGGGTAATATCCATTACTTAGCACCATGCTGTATTATACTAACAAGGTCAAGTGTGAGTATCTTTTTCGAAAAGAATTTTGTGACTATATCATAAAAGAAATTCCATTTTAGTTTGACACTTCAGCTGGCAAAAAGTAATAGGTGATGCTTATAAAACATTACTGCCCTTGCAGTTTGTTGAACTCAGTTTTCTGTTATCTGATGACACTTCTGTGTTGCTGCAATTGTCAGTTTGCAAGATTCTTTGATAAGTTTGTATGCTTTGTTGGCATAAGAAAGTAATTTATTTTTAGAAGAAGAAGAAAACTTTCCTGAAAAAAAAATGTTGATGACAGGTGCTGTTCATGAACCTGATTCCTGTGGCATACAACATTCTGTATTCTCATTTATTTTTGTTTCCACTCTTCACAAATGTGGAAACCGGCATGGTGAGTCTGTAATTGGGAAAGTTTATGAATATAAATGAGAAAAGTTTGATTGGGCAGGGAATAGAATTTATTAGACTGCTACGCATGTTCCCGAACAGGTCAATTTTAAGTTTGCTTGTCTTTGTTTTGTTTTTGATTTGTTGTTGATGGTGGTGTTGCCTTTCCATCTTTATTAGATGGTTTAGTTGAAAATATGACCTTTCTTGAGAACAGGAAAGAAAAATTATAAAATTTTCTGTGAGACAACACTTCAGAAATAACCCTGTAGCTGGGGAAATGGAAGATATTGCTTGTCCCACTTCCAATCCTAAATTCTTGCCCTTAGCCTTCAGAATGCTCTGCGGAGTCAGGCTGCTCACTGCAGAAATGGATAGAAGCAGAATGGCAGTTTGCCTACATGGAGTCAGCAGAGTGCCAGAGGTTACAGTGGGGCTTTGAAATCACACTATTCCCATTAAAATATTGACTTGTGAGAAATTTCTACAACTATCTTCAAACAGAAGAATCTAAGATCTAGTTTCTTCATACGCGGGTGCAGTGAGCTGCCCTTTGCCCCATCACTGTAAAACTATTGGTATCACATCTGAGCCTTGGATCAGAAATATAGAACTCCAGGAATAAGAATGGACTTCCTTGTTTCATCTGTCTTTTACAACCCAAAGAGTGAATTACTTTATCTTTACAACCTCTGTATTCTCAAATATATCCAGAAGAAATAACCAAAACAAACATTGCAGTAATTATGTTTTTAAATTATTTTTTAGAAAAAATGGAAGGATATCTGCTGCATAATGAATTTTTATTTCAAAATTGAACATAGTGTTCACTGTTAACTAGAGTATTTCATTCATAAAGAAATTATTTGGCAAGAATTTTTTCTTCTGCATGAAAAATATGATTTTGTTTTATTTCCCTTTATTTTATCACAGTGTAAATTAAATTCATTTCAAAACACTACATTTTGCACTCCACAGAAATTCCAGGTTTCCTTTTTCCAAGGAGTTATCCTTAAAATAGGATATGCCAGATGCATAGGAATGTTATGACCAAAAATAAGGATGGACAGTGCATAGAATTGACACATCAATATGAATTTAAGTAGCAGAGTGACTTGTATTGAATTTTTCCCTGGTACGAAGATCAATAATTTGTCTGTTGACAAATTTAAAATGACTGTAAGTGGCAAACAATCCAATTTTCAGTTCCTTGAAAGACAACACTTTTAGTAGACCTCTGACTTCTGGCACTTACAGACATATTCACTCTCTGTTCTGCAAAAGACTACTATATGTGGGGTTCTTTTACATTACAATTCCATTTGTAAAGCACATCTTGCATACTAGGATTCTGTAAGCTTGTCATTCAGTTTTGCATCAAGAATTTTCATCAGCAAAATATATTGTGGCTGCACACGAATTTACACAGTCCTTCAAACCCTGAGTTAAGACCTAATGAGACCTCACATGATGGTAGCAAATGCATTGCAGTAAGCATGACTTTTCACACAATCAGCATGTTGTGTCAGTGCAGATCAGATTGAAAAGACTTCTCTAGAACATATTAAGGAAAAGCATATTTTATTTTTCACTGCTCCTGGTTTGTATTGATGACAAGCTTAGCACTACTAAATACAAATCCTGTGGACAGTCATTTTAATTCTAAGGTTTTCCTCAGCTTGCTCAGCGCAAGTGATTACTGTCTTTCATCCAAGAAGCTTGTGTAAGATTCAGAGCATGGTACTGATGTGTTATATATTGTTGGAATGGAATTTAAACTATTCAACCGTATAAATTGAAAACTCATTCTGAAGAATTGCTTTGCTTTCCTAAACCAAGAAAACAGTAAAAACAACCAAGCCATTCAGGCGACTTATCACTGGAAGGGAATGCAATAATGTAATTCATGCTGTGTAAGGCAGACTTTAGTCTTGATAGATGGTATTTGGTTGGTATTAAACTCTGATTTGCAGAATGGGAAATTCCTTGAGGAAGCAAAATTTCTTACCAAAGTTGGCAGTATGAGAGCACAATGATTAACAGTGTACCAAATCACTCACTAATAACTCAGATAGCCATCAAACACATTCAGCAGATGGTTGGAAAACACCATGAAAGCAATTTATGAACCTCTTTTAAATTTAAAGTGGGACTCTATGTAATTGCCAATATAATAATCATATCTTTAACTCAAGCTGTCTCTCTAATAAAGCTAGAAATCCCGTACATGAATTAAGAAAAGCCACTCTCATTCCTCAGCCCAGTAGGCTAAAAAAGTCATCTCTATTTTCTCTTTGTGCAGATCAACATTATGTAAGAACTAATTATGCAATCCTTAACTAACTTAATACATTCTCCCCTTAAGCAAATCTCTGGTTAAAATTCACCGGCATCTCTGCTTCAATGAGGTTTTCTGACAAGGAAGAAAATTTACTGCACTTTCTAAGAGACACTGTATCTCTGCCAACTCATCTCAGCCTTCCAGTACGAGTTGGGGACAGGCATGTTTCAGATTCATATATCATTCATCCTACAGCAATGCCCCCTGTAGAAGGTGGAGTATGACAGTGGCTTTTTTAGTCAATGGTGTTATTTAACACTTTTTTATGTCCTAGAGATCGCTCTGATCTTATCAGAATCAAGACTGAACAAAGGTTGATTGTCACCATCTCAGGACAGCAGGGGTGCAGACAGCTGCAATTTGAATTAGGGTTTATGAAGTTCTGTACTGTGACTCATTGTATACAGCAAATAGCGTTGATACAGGACCAAAAGAGAGTTGTAGATCCTCTATGCCCATAGATAAATACCTAAACTCATCATCAACTTAGTTTTCTCTTAGAACTGTTCTGGTCTATAGGCTGCTCTTGACAAGATGCATCAGCGATCTCTTTCAACACATGAACCTTCCTTATTCATTTTCTGCCTTCCCTAGGCCCAGAAAGCCAAGCAAATCCATGCACTCCTAGCTCATGCCAGTGGATTAGATTTGCGAAAGACAAACAAGACACAGCTTCTGCCACTACCACAGCAATAGACTTTTCATGAGTTGGAAGACCAGCAATGCCACATTCAGATTTGCTAAGCAAAAGGAAAATGCCTGCATTTGTCGAAAACAGTGTGACATTATTTGATAGTAACGTATGAAAACTTGAATTAGACTTGAATTAGAATAGAAAGCACTATTTGACTTGAAAGAGAAGCTACTTGGTTGTGCCAACATTAATCAGTCATAAGAATTTATGAGTTTTCAGTCCAAGCCAGTGTTGGATAGAGTTAGTGAGATAATGATGAATCATCCTCATTTAATACAAATGGAAAGCCCTGTAAAACATTTTGGTCACAAATGTGATGGAGCACTACAGGAGACCTTCAAACTGTTTGTGAGCAAGGGTTCCTTGTAAGGGGTAGAAAGATGAAAGAGATGAGCTTTCCAAGGAAACATCTGCCAGGGCTGAGACAGAAAACCTTGATAAAAAGAGTTTTACCTAAGAGCTCAGTAATTAATAGATTAACAGGTCTGGCTGTCAGGAAGATTCCTCTGAAAACAGCATATAACTTTCCAAACTATTTCTATTGATTCTATATATGTCTTTCTTGCACCACTTTATAATTCCAATTTCTTCATAGCCTTCACATATATACTGCTAGTCATGTATTTTTTTTATTCATTGTCACCAGGAGCACTTGCAAAACTGAGCTCCCAATTCCTTTAAGATTTGCTTTCCATAGCATTTATAGTTTCCACTAGTTTTCTTTATTTTTTTTTCCTTTTCAATAGGAACTTCAATATCTTTCCTGAAGACAGGACAAAAAATCACTGTGGTAATATGCCTGTTTACACACTGTTTTTATCCTTTGAGAAAGTCTGAATATGGCGTTGTAGCCCTATATAGTTTTTTCTCAGCAAAGATGACATGTCAATTGAGATAATTTACCTTTTGACTCCTTTCAAAAGAATATAAAGTTTTTCAAACCATTTCATTTCATATGCTTTTCTGAGTATCGCTCTTCACTCAGAGAAGAAAATGGCATTCCATTCTTTTGATATTTTTTTTACAAAAATTAAAAAGTAATAAATAACATTAATAAAAATTATGCATGACTAAGATGTGTGGAAAATGACTTCTTTTTCTTTGTTTCTTTTTTTTCAGAATATACACTTTCGGGCAAGCATCCAAAATCTGAAGGCTTTCTAATCTCTGTGAGTCATCTCTCCATTTACTTAGAAACATTTAGAGTTCTTTGATTTTATCCCTAGATATGGGATTCCAAAATCATTAGCAGTAGAACTATAATGATTCAGCAAACTGCATGAATACACACACAACCTTCTGGGTACTAATCCTAAAATCATGGAATGGTTTGGGAGAGAATTTAGAGGTCATCTAGTTCCAGCCCTGCTGCTACAGCCAGGGACACCTCCCTCTAGACCAGGTTGCTCAAAGCCCCATACAGCCTGGCCTTGAGTGCTTCTGGAGAGGGAGAATCCACAGCTTCTCTGGGCACCCTGTTCCATTGTCTCACCACCCTTACAGTGAAGAATTTCTTCCTGCTATCTAGTCTAAATCTACCCTCTTCCAGTTTATAGCCATTACCCCTTGTTTTATGTTACATGCCCTCGTAGGAAGTCCTTCCTCAGCATTTCTGCCAACTCCCTTCAAGCATATTCAAGACCTGGATGGTCTTGAAGACCTTCAGGCTCTACCACCTTGGTGCATCATAACTCTGCTTTCTTTGTAACAAAATGAGTGTTTCATAACCTGCAGGATCTGTGGATTTGGTATACTTAGAGACTTTCATATTTCTCTTAACTATTCACCTTGTCACCACGATAGCTCCTGCTCTCTCTGTTCCCCATCTGTAGGCAGATCTCCAGTTAATTAATGGATACTACCTGCAAAGAATCCCACAATGCAGGAGGTGATTTGTGTTGTTGACAACTTGCAGGGAGTAAAATAACCTTCTGTGGTCTTACGCATTAATCTATAGAACAAATCCTTAATGTTTCTTCCGCCTAGAGAGAATGAAAATCTTTTAGACCACCATGAAAGCCTTCCAACTCCCAATCTAAACTTGTCTTGCTGTGATGTGACATATAATTATAAATTGTTTGACATCTTCTCTGCCAAAAGATTACCTAGTCTCCCCAAACTGACTTCGCCAACTCAGTGAGCCTGATTTTCCAATAGTTTGTGAACATGAGCCATTATTCATGGAGAAAAACAGGACAATTCTTCTGAGACAGAGTGTAGGAAGGAAAACTATCCTGCTCTCAATGAAGGTACCAAACGATGAGCAGAAAAAAGTGCTTCCAGTAGTGAACAGATGGAGTAGAAGTTTAATAGGCAGCAATATTGATTTGGTTTCACCTGGATTCATGTATTTTTAATTTCCCTTATATGTATCTCTAGATGGAATTTATAATGAGAAATGTAGTCCTAGATACAATCTGCCAAAAAATTTGCATTGATTTAAGTCCTAAATCNCAAAGCCCCATACAGCCTGGCCTTGAGTGCTTCTGGAGAGGGAGAATCCACAGCTTCTCTGGGCACCCTGTTCCATTGTCTCACCACCCTTACAGTGAAGAATTTCTTCCTGCTATCTAGTCTAAATCTACCCTCTTCCAGTTTATAGCCATTACCCCTTGTTTTATGTTACATGCCCTCGTAGGAAGTCCTTCCTCAGCATTTCTGCCAACTCCCTTCAAGCATATTCAAGACCTGGATGGTCTTGAAGACCTTCAGGCTCTACCACCTTGGTGCATCATAACTCTGCTTTCTTTGTAACAAAATGAGTGTTTCATAACCTGCAGGATCTGTGGATTTGGTATACTTAGAGACTTTCATATTTCTCTTAACTATTCACCTTGTCACCACGATAGCTCCTGCTCTCTCTGTTCCCCATCTGTAGGCAGATCTCCAGTTAATTAATGGATACTACCTGCAAAGAATCCCACAATGCAGGAGGTGATTTGTGTTGTTGACAACTTGCAGGGAGTAAAATAACCTTCTGTGGTCTTACGCATTAATCTATAGAACAAATCCTTAATGTTTCTTCCGCCTAGAGAGAATGAAAATCTTTTAGACCACCATGAAAGCCTTCCAACTCCCAATCTAAACTTGTCTTGCTGTGATGTGACATATAATTATAAATTGTTTGACATCTTCTCTGCCAAAAGATTACCTAGTCTCCCCAAACTGACTTCGCCAACTCAGTGAGCCTGATTTTCCAATAGTTTGTGAACATGAGCCATTATTCATGGAGAAAAACAGGACAATTCTTCTGAGACAGAGTGTAGGAAGGAAAACTATCCTGCTCTCAATGAAGGTACCAAATGATGAGCAGAAAAAAGTGCTTCCAGTAGTGAACAGATGGAGTAGAAGTTTAATAGGCAGCAATATTGATTTGGTTTCACCTGGATTCATGTATTTTTAATTTCCCTTATATGTATCTCTAGATGGAATTTATAATGAGAAATGTAGTCCTAGATACAATCTGCCAAAAAATTTGCATTGATTTAAGTCCTAAATCCAGCTTATGTTATTCAGGTGGATAAAGAACAGAACTCTCTCCTGCAGTATAGTGAAAGAAAGCTGAGGTATATGTTTGCCAGACACATAATTTGATTTAAACTGGCATGGAAACTTGGAAACCTAGGCCTGGATTTGCTCTGTAAGAAGCCTTGAAACCTCAGGATCAGCTAATGTATACTGAAACAGCGAGATTTTTAGTACTGCTGCTGCTAGCTCAGTGTAAATAAAATCTCATTAGTTTTGTAATACAAGTAAATCCTTCTTATGGCAGTGCAGTTGATCAAAATCCTGCATGCCTGAGAGTGATAAGGAAAAGCAGAACAAGCCATCAGATTTTAATATCTTTTACTGGAAAGCTAGAAAATCAAGTGGATGCTAACCTCCATAGAACCTTTAAGATTGGAAAAGGCCACTAAGAACAGCTATTCCAGTCATCAACCCATCCCCACCATGCCCACTAAACCATGTTCCTCAGTCCCATGTCTACACATTTCTTGAACACCTCCAGGGACAGTGACTCCATCACTTCCCTGGGAAGCCTGTTCCAATGCTTGAATCATAGAATCATAGAATGATATGGGTTGGAAGGGACCTCAAGAGATCATCGAGTCCAACCCCCCTGCCAAATCAGTTTCCCTACACCAGGGATCAGTCTTTCCTTACAACATCAGGTCCTGTGACTAGCCCTATGTCTGATAGGCCAGTTGAAGAGCAATTTGCTCAATGTTGTTGACAGTAGAAGAATTTGAAAGAAATTTTTTCAAAGCTGGCAGTGTGGCAGTGGGCTATTCTGTGTATTGTTAGTCTATTCCAGTGTATAGTGGCCTGGTAGAGATGTCATACACAAATATTAGAATGGTCAGGACAAACCAGATAAATGCTTGAGAATCTAAGATCTCAAAATGCCTTTACTTATACATTAACCTTGAGTTTTTGTAGTATTCCATACTATAATGCAACAATACACAATTTCAATACTAAAAATAATTTAGTTTGTTTTTATAAAAGGCATGACTAGTTTCTCTTGGTTGCTGTAGCAAGTAAAAGATCTGTTACTGTTCCTGCCTGCTAGTTCTAGCATGTTGTGTACAGACACCTTCAAAATCAAACTCAAATCCTGTGTTGTCTTTCAGATCTTTAATTAACGTCACGAAGAAATGAATGACTAGTAATAAGTCTTGTGTTTTCTGGTCTGATACTGATGCTGCCTTATAACAGTATTACAAACTGAATGCTGAAAATCTTCAATTGCTCTCTCGCATGACTTGTATGGGGCTTTAGGGAGTGACACAACCACTTATGAGGATATACCTCTAGTACTATGTTCAGTTCAGGCCCCTCACCACAAAAAAGACACTGAAACTTAAGAGCATGTCTAAAGAAGGGTAATGAAGCTATGAAGCATCTGGAGCACAAGTCTTACGGAGAGTGGCTGAGGGAACTGGGATTGCTTAGTCTGGAGAAGAGGCTCAGGGGAGACCTTATTGCTCTCTACAACTCCCTGAAAGGAGGTTGTGGCGAGGTGGGGGTCAGCCTCTTCACCCAGGCAATTGCAATAAGACAAGAGATAATGACATCAAGGTGCACCAGGAGAGGTTCAAGACGAGTATTAAGAAGAATTTCTTCTCAGAAAGAGTAGTGAGGTATTGGAACAGGCTGCCTAGGGAGGTGGTGGAGTCACCATCCCTGGAGATGTTCAAGAAACTTGGAGATGTGGCACTGAGGGACATGGTTTAGTGAGCAGGGTGGTGATGAGTTGATGGTTGGACTACATGATCTCAGTAGTCTTTTCCAATCTTAATGATCTATAATTCTTTACTGAGCTGCATTTTCCTTCAGAGAAAACTAGAGATTCCCAGCAGAGAAAATAAAAATATTCAATTTATCAATAAAGTACTTTGGATAGCATTCATCTCAGTCTTACATGTTTAGAATGCATTTGTCTACATCGAAACTCCCATTACAGTTATCAGAATTGCAGTCATTGCTGTCTTGTGTTGTTGTCTTGCGTCACTGAACTGTAGTCATTGTCTGCCATTGTGAAATTTAGGATGTATGTGATCATATGCAAAAAGTAAAGTTGTCGCTTCATAATGGGGTGAAACTCCATTGAAATTTTTTAGGTTAGCAATTAGCTCTACACACACTATAAATTGTCTAACAATCATACGTAGGCATCCACATGAAAAATCCTGTTTAATTGAATAAAATTATGGTTCAAGAGTTGTATGTTAGTAATTATGACTGTAAACTTATGAGTTGTTCAATGCACAAGCTGGCCTTTGATTACAGCTACACAGCATCTAGCACACTGGTAGTATAAGAAGAACTCTCATTGGCTGCTATAATATGTAATGTTTTGCTTTATGGGAAAGTGACAGATTGACTTTTTATATTGTGAGTTCTAATTATAGCTTGAAATTAATGTATTTTCACATATTTGGATTCAAAATCATAGAAATATTTTTTTTGGAAGAGACCTCAGCATTCATCTAATCTAATACTCTGTACAGGCTAATACCAACTTCAGTATTAAATTGAGTTTCCCACGGCCTCTCTCCAAAGGGAGACATGCTACAGCCACACTTTCTCAGGATAACTTACTTCAATCTTTGATCACTCTTATTTTGATTTATTTCTCCTTATGTCTAGTCAGGATTTCTTTCTATGAGATCTGCATCCACTGCATAAACTTTATCTGAGCTCTTCTGAGAAAGAGTCTGTTTCACATTATCCATGTCTTATAAATGAGTGCTGGGTCATTCCTTATTATTTACATCCAGTCGGACTGGAAGACTGAGTGCTCAATTTATGAAGCAGGCATTTTCTTAATAATGTGCAAATTTGCATGGTATTAGATCAATATGATGATAAAATGCAAATAAACAAATATATCTGAATGATATCTCAATGAGTATCTGGCTTCTAGTGAAAAAGCTTCTTCCCTCAAGACATTTTAAAGATTATCTATGACAGATTCTAAAGGAAGAATTAGTAATGGTAATAATCATCTGCACTTTTTCAGCTTGGATACTTCGGAAATAACTGAACACTTCTTAATATTTTTGTTCTTTCTGATATTTATGGAAACTAGTGAACCATGAAATGAAGAAAGAATTGGTAAAAAGGGTCATAGTGCCCTTTTCTGTGATCTGGACTCAGATGAATCTAATAACAAAAGAATTGAACTTATGTAATTCTTTTTCATTATGAATCCTTAGCTGTTGCAAATGAATGAAGGAATCTAAATTACTTATTCAAACTGTTCTGAAAGCATCTTCATTATGAAATGGGAGACAGATAAAATAATATGGCAAAAAAGTACACTTCCCCTACTATATGTAGACATATAATGGTACCAAGAAATATTTGCAAGGCAATCCTAATCCCAGCCTCCTTGTTGAAGAGAGAGTTTTACCACTAAATAAAACAAACTGGAACATACTAAAACTAACTTTGCCTGCAGTATTGTCTGTTACCAGTCAGTCTTCTGGGAATGGTCCTTTGCATGACCTGTTTTTCAAATCATTCCAAGCACTGTCTGAGACAATGTCAATTGACCTAGGGCAAATATAAGCCAAAGAGCACACTAGCAATTAAACTGTACAAATTGCTGTGGCCTAGCTCTTGAACTTGAGACCCAGTCCTGTTTGTTTCCTATTGCATATGTGCCTTTGAGTATTCAGTGAGCTGTTCTTGTCTTCAGATGTGTTAGGAGACGTTCTTTTCATTTTCAAAGCTTTCACAGCATTTCACTCAGATTGACAGTCATAGTACAATGAGTCACTGGCTTTCCATGGCTCTCTTTGCTATCACATAGAATCATAGAATCTTCTCCAGACTAAACAATCCCAGTTCCCTCAGCCAGTTCCCATAAAACTTCTTCACCAGCTTTGTTGCCCTTCTCTGGACATGTTCCAGGGCCTCAATGTCTTTTTTTGTAGTGAGGAGTCCAAAACTGAACACAGTACTTGAAATGCAGCCTCACTAGAGCTGAGCAGGGAGGGATGATCACTTCACTGCTCATGCTGGCAAGACTATTTCTGATACAAGCCAGGATACCATTAGCCTACTTGGCTACCTGAGCACACTGCTGGTTCATGTTCAGCTCAGCACTCACCAACACCTGCAAGTCCATTTCCTCAGAGCCCCATCTTCCTGTCACTCTTTACAAGAATGTGGTTTAATACCATATTTCCTCATTTTGCTGAAGCAGCAGACAGCACAATTTAGAAAGTCAGACTTTCTTCACAGCAATACCTATAAGATGGGTCTTTCTGCCAAGCCACCTAAGTAAACTTACACCTTAAAAATTTCTTACAGAAAGTAATGAACATTTGCCAGATTTGGATAAAATTTGTCAGATAGTATTACTATTCTCCTTCTACGCATTTTGTGAAGTCTTTGAATAAACTTGTTTCAATGTTGACAAAATGGTAGGAGTGAATGAAAATTAATTCCATAGTTAGAATAAAATGTGCATTCAAATTTTTAACCTTACACTGAGTGCTAATAGCAGCTTTGCACACTTGGATAATTGGAGAAATAATGTGCATCCATTGAAAATGTGTGCTATGAGTGAGAACAGGAGATACAGTCTGTTGTTGGGATTTATTATTTAGTTCTTTTCTCTCTTGGAAAACATGGCAACTTGCATTTATTTTCTATTTTATCATCTGAAAGAATTATTTTCCTCTGAGCTTATATGTCCCATTCCAGTCTTTTAAGAACAAATTTATTGTGTTAGGAGTTTCACACATGGAAAAACTGAAATGAATGTTATTATTCTGTGAATTAGAGTTCTGGGATTGAATTTGGGATATTTGTAGATTTAACAGCAACCTCTAGAGATCCTTAGTACAGATGCTGACCTGCACGTGACTGCATTTTGTTTTAAATACATTTTCTGTGCATTTATAGAGTCACCTTAAATTCTAATTACTTGCCAATAGTCTGGATATTTCTTCAAATATTTTTTACTTCTGTCAGTTTAAGCTTGTCTGACTGATCTTTAATTCTCTGACTCATTCTTTTGGTCTTTTTAAGAGACTTCTTACCTGGGTTTTCTTACCTAGTTTGAAAGAACCTAAACTATGGGCAGAGCTGAGTGAGTGATCTCTGCAAATGATCCTGGCTACACATGGAGTTAACTGGAGTGATTACCTACACTGGGAAATGGTGCTGACATCTTCCTGCAAAGAAGTTTCTTTTGGAAAGAATCACAGAATCATAGAGTTGTAGAGGTTGGAAGGGACCTCTAGAGATCATCTAGTCTGACCCTCCTGCCAAAGCAGTTCCCTAGCTGAGGTTGCACAGGTAGGTATCCAGGCAGGTCTCGAATGTCTCCAGAGAAGGAGACTCCACAACCTCTCTTAGCAACCTGTTCCAGTGCTCTGTCACCCTTACTGTGAAGGAAGAAAAAATAAATAAATATACACATAGAGAGACAATAAAATAAAAGAGAATAAAGATAAATAAACACTGTATGTGACAAAATGTTCAAGTAATTGTACAGATTCCAGTTCAAGATATAGATGTGTATTGAAGGTGAGAACACTCTTCTGCAGATGAATGAGCCAACCATCAAAACAAGATTTGTAATGTTCGTGCCTAAAAGAGTCATAGAGAGAGTGAGAAGGCAGGCAGAAAAGTCAAAATGTTTTAATAAGGACAGAAATTGATTTTTAAAACAAAACAGGTCAAAGGTCATTACGGTCTAAGTTTGCCAGCTCTGGAGACTGTTCTGTAGATCTCTGATGGGGATTTTGTGAGATCTCATTCTAAAATAATTCCTCTACTGCATAAACAGATTCGAAGTTGCATTTTTCTTCATATAACCAAGACGCTTTCTCTCTGTTGATGACATTAATTGTCAGTAATTGTCTTGTCACAACCTTGAGGATGCTTTTACAAGTCATTGCTGTAAAAACCTTGTCCTCCATTATGCAATGGGAGCCTTTAAGTAGGAATAGCCAAAATGGAAAAATAAATAGATGTTTTTGTGTTTGTCAGATGATTAATCTTTCTTAAAACTTGTTACCATTTTACTCAGTTTCTGTACCTAAAGAAATAGGGAATAGTAGGTTCACAAACAAAGGCAGAGTTCAACACACCCCTGTGACCTAGGGTGATACTGTGCCTTCAGAATGCAATTTAGGACTTTAACATCTCATATGCATGTGTGTTTGTTACGAAATGAATGGAAAACTGGGATCAAAAACAGTTCAAAAATTCAACATTCATTCTTTTATGATGTTATTCGACAGAGTGTTCAATCAGTCTTGTTGTCAGAGAAACCTCTAATTAAGTGTATAAGACCAAGGGCAGTGGAAGATAAATTACTCATTCATTCTACACAGATCTAGGTAAAGGACTAATTTCCAAAGTGTAGGGGGTCATCCTCATCCAGAACTTCAGCTGTTTGTTTAAATGCATGTTTGTATGGCTCAGACCCCTTAGTCCTCCCTGGCATGTGCAGCAGTGCTGCTGATCTGGAGCAGGGACACCAGGTAGGCACAGGTAGCAGAGCTGAGGCAGTAATTCCCATGAAAAATACTAAGCACCCTGCTGAGATGGAGGTGAAAAGAAGGGTGAGAAAGGGTAAAAGCCTCTTAGTATTCTCATCCCTGTACAACTATCCCTGTACAAATTTAGCATCAACTTCACAGCACACTAAAGCTTGTATCTCCATGGAGCCTGTGCTCCAGGCCTCTATGACCTCTTGCAGAGTTGTAGGCTGTAGATCATAACCATTTCACATAGATCTGAGCCACAGGAGCCAACTTCATTGCAGTTAGGTAGCCAGAGTAAGGCACAGAATCATAAAAACCCTTATATTTGCTTTTCTCTGCACAATTCCTCATCTTTAAAACTGGGATAACGCTGACCTTCCTCACATGGGGGTTAGGGAGAGAAATCCATTAACGTTTGTGCAGTGAAATGAAAGCTGGAAGGTTAAGTGGTTGTTGTTCATGCCAATAATTCATCATACTGGGTACAAAATTAGAGTTGACAGTGACCTTTCCTTTCTCAAATTCCTCTTTTGGGCCAGGGTCTGATGGTTGTTCTGCTGGCATAAATCCAGAATGTATGCATTAATAACAGCAGGATGGTTATATATTTATACTGATAGAAGCTAAGCAGAACATCTTGCTCTCTTTTTAGATTAACTTTTATTTTTCAACATTATCAAAATGGATATCAACAATTGTGCAAAGTATCTCAAGCAAACAAGCATTTTTTTTTTGTTGTTTCTCATTTCCATACATGTATCTAACCAGGAGAAAATATTTCCTAGTTGGTGCAATTGCTTAATAATTATTTTCTTGCCTAAGAGGGAAAAAGAAATTAGAGAGTATTATGAATACACAAGGAAATAGTGTAGAATTTCCTGAGAAGGAAGGGACGTATGAGAATCATCAAGCCCAGCACTGGAATCCACACAGGGCAACCTGAGAGTTAAATCACCTATATGGAGAACTTATATATCTGTGATAATTTTATTTGTACAAATATAGACCTTTACATAAAGCTTCACTCTGGATTAATGCATCAGCTAAAATTTTCCAGAGTCACGATGATAATTATGACTCTTCGCTACAGCTCCTGTAATAAATGGCACTTTATTTTCTATTTACAGTCTTGCAGAGAAAACTGTTCCTAAAGTCAGCAAATTTCTGAGTTAATGAAAACTTACTACATATATATGTATGTATGTACATATGCTTACTGAATTTTTCCATATTGTCTTCCTGCTTTCTGTGTTGTTGCTTTTTAATTTATTTTTTATTTTATTTAGAGAGGGTAGCAGGGATCCCTGAAATTCTGGCAAAACAGTTATGAAATCTGACATTGTTCTTTACATACTGAAGAACTGAACTGTTTTGTTTTGTTTATATCCAGGGTCAATCATGCTTTAAAACATTTCTTTTCTCATCTTTGCTGCCCAAAATGTTCTCTGAAATGTTAAATGAAAAATCTTAGTAAAGACAGGACTTGTAGTACTACTTCAGTATAGGTCCCTACATCTGAATATTATTGCAATTAGCTCAATCAATATTACATGAAGAGTGTTTTGTCTGTTAGGAACACTAATCAAAATCATTAAATTTGAACTTATCTATTTTTGCTCTGGAGATAAACCTGAGACATTGCACTATAAGACAGTAAGGCTGGTAGCAGAAAAATCTGTCTTTTTAATTAAACAGTGGAAGATAAGGATGTATCATGGTAAGAAGGCAAGATCACAGATCAAATTATGTCCAGGATGAAACCCTCTCACATTAAGCCAGTTGTTGTCAACATTCACCTCCCTTTTTAAAGAGAAGGAACCAGTTGTCTGTAGCTGGGAAGGTTTTTAAACAGTCTGAGATCTTCTAACCTGTCTGAAAAACATCCAGAGACTCCCAAAAGTTGAGGACAACAATAGGGACAAGGTGCAGCACATTAATAGAGCAAGTATTGGGAGCAAAGCAGAAAAAGGTATTTCCTTTCTCTTGCTTTCAGTAAAACCAACCCTAGTAATCTGAGATAATAGTGAATTTCCATCTCTCGTTTTCTCTGTCCTATAACCTGTTTTATCATGCAGATAAATTTTGATGCAGTTTTATTCAGTAAAGGTGACAAACAATTAAAAATTACTGCAGCTCAGATGGGGAAAAGGTCCCAGATGTCTCTGTGGTTCTGCAGGCTCTGAAGTGCGTGGAAGTATATTTGTCCCTGACAGTTTTATCAGAGTTGCATGCTGTCTCCATAGCAGCACTGGAAATGAACCTGCACTGGAATAAAGATACTCTGCCAGGTTGCATATTAGCAATTTTTTTTCTCAGGAGTGATGAGGCACTGAAACAGGCTGCCCATGGAGATGGTGGAGTTACTGTCTCTGGAGGTGTTCAAGAAATGTGGAGATGTGGCACCTGGGAATATGTTTTAGTGAGCATGGTAGTGAAGGGTCGATGGTTGGACTAGATCATCCTTGAGGTCTTTTCTAACCTTAATGATTCTATAATATGTACCAAAATGGGTACCACTGCAGGAAAATTTCTATTTCTGCCTGTGGATATTTAACTGACATAACAAAAAATTGTATTGAGATCTACAATGCATCCCAGAAATTTCTCACCAATGCTCATCAAAATCCTTCCTAGACAACATAATCCAAAATCTCTGTATGCTTGACTTGGATGAAAAGAGGTAAATGACTTGGATGAAAAAAGGTAAATGCAATGCTAATAGGATTGCAGGGACTACAACACTGAGGACTACGGATGTGGGTGGTCCACTCTATCAGTACCGATATTTTGCCAATACAGTTTCTACCTATGGTAAACATGGATAAGCACCCGAAAATTTAGTCTGTGTTCTTCTTGCAATGGTCTGAAACTTGGGATTGTGTCTCTACTGTTACATTCAGTAGTGTCAGGGAGTATTTGTGGGTACTGGAAGCCACTGCCTCTACTGATTAAATGCCAGAATAGGCCTCAATGTGGTTGCAGTTGAGGTCGTGTAGATCTCCTCCAGGGAGGACTGTGTCCATTCCTCATAGGCACTTTGAATGTCACTACCCTGATTTGTATGTTAATAGAGTTTAATAATACCACTGTATATTTATTCACGTTCTCATGCCAGGGAACAATCCAGACACATTTAATCCCCTAGCATAGACATAGCTTAAACTTTCCAGGGATGAAATGACAACAAGAGAGACCAAGAATCTATTTTACATACTATATCAACAGAGAATGCTATTCATGATCTTAAAAAACGATATGTACTTCAGTGATATTTATAGTTCTTGGTGTAGAAATCTCACTTTGTAATTAATATTTCTCTACATTCTTGAGGGATACTGGGGGGAATATAAACCATGGATGGAATAAAGAAACCTTAATAAATTAATGTCACAGCATACAAATGCCTGAAAAACCTTTTCCTTTTACAGCTCTGTTAGAAATTAGGGTGGTAAGATTGATATAAACCTGTTAATCCTACCACAGCCTAACAAGTCCCTGTTTGTCAGCAGACCTGAGGCAGCTGATACTCAGCCCATCCCATTTGAAATAAAACACATTTATTTAAAATACTTTCACTGTTATTGATCCACTGAAGATTATTCCACCTGTGCAGACAGTATTTTCTTGATGGAAAACTAGCACAAGCTGTAGAAATAAAATCCTTAGAAGCGAGTCCAGCTAAGATCTACACAGTATGGTAGAAGATACCAAGTATGTTTAGTATTCTGCTGAGGAGAGGGAAATCATTAAGTTAATCCTGCTCTTTATATTTATCTGCCCATCATAGACAGGTGATCATTCTTTGCTTCACTCCGTGTTTAACTGTTCAAAATGTGAGAGTCATGACAGAAGTGCATCAACAGTAGCGTAGCTGACTTCAAGCAGCCTGAGACCTGGGTGTGTGGAAGCTGCCCCTTTGTAAGTAAGGTGATGCTGTTTCTCCTTGAATGTGAGATTGCTAAAACATTTCAGTGAGTTGGGACACAGAAGAAGTGAATTCCTGAAGGACGGAATCAAAAGAGGACAAACTTACAACTGAGAGGTTGTCCCAAAACCGGCGCGAGATGAATTGGCATCCAATGGATTACACACATCTACCGTAAAAGGGAAGTAGTGCTGAAGAAAGTAAGAGAAATCAGGAAGCTTGATGGAAGAAGTGGTCTGAAGTTGTTGGTGTCTGGATGTTTGGCTTTAGGTAAAGGGAAAATTTTGGGTTTGGCTCAATAACCCCTCCTGGAAAACATGCTGCTCTCCCACAGCCACAGACAAGGAAGCAGATAACATGGGATGAGTACTCATGCTGTGTTTATAATTATTGAACTGCAAACCTCAGAAGAAGTGATCATACTACTTCTGTCTATTTTCATTACAACTCAGCTCTAAAAGTACCTTCAACCGAAGCTGTGAACAGTTTGATACTTCTAATTAAGATTTGAATGTTGTTTGAGGTTCTGGAATTTATCTAAAAAGAAACCGACAAATCCATGTGTTCAGATACTCTAGAATTAAATATGTAGGTTGCTCTAAAAGTAATGCCTCATTTATTTCCATGAAAACTACAGTAGACACTAAGAGAAAAATAACACCGTTGGATAGAGGAAATTCTCAGATACAAAACACTAGTTCTCAGCATAATCACCATCATTAGCTGTGCGTTTTCACCGGGAATAAACAAGAGCCTGCATGTCGTGCTCATAATAATCTTCACCAGCAGAGATGAGGAGAGTCTCATTTGGAAACCACATCTGGATGTAAGCTTAGCAACTAGATTTCATACAGTATTAAGAAAGAGAGAAACATTAACACTGCTGCAGATCCAGACCCTGAAGGATTACAAGTTATTAAAATGCCATTCCGTGTGGAAAATTTGCAAGGGATTGAAAATCTCCTAAATTTATCAAATTTTCTATAAGAAACCAACTGTCTTATTTCATAGAGCACGCACAAAACAAAGAAAATAGTTTATACTTTCTCATCCTAAACCAGAAAATTTGAAAGAATATTGATTTTTCAAAATAAATTTTGAACTTTTACTTTCACCAGATCTTCCTTTGAAATGACTTCACTCTATTTTGCTGTACAGCTACATCTTATTACCTCACTCATTTGTGTTTGAGGAAGTGTTATTTGTAATTGGAAGCAGCACTTGCAAATCGCCTCATCCAGCTCATCACAAAAGCCCATTGCCAAACTGTCAGGCAACATAACACATTCATGGGGTGCTGCATGAGTTTCTGCTTTGTGCCATCTCAGTACTTTATCTCACTGTGGAGTAGAATAGCTCTTTGAGCATCCACCCTGACCAGATGAAAAAACAGGTATGTAAGCCATGAGCACAAGGATGCTTATGTGTCACATCGATGCGACTCTCTGCTTGTTAACTGAGTCTCCCTCTGATTCACCTCACCAGGTGAAATCAATGCAGATGATTTCTGGTTACAGTGAATTACAAAATGCCTTGAACCCTGAAGAAATGTTTAAATGGCATTCAGCGCTCCAGGATTTGTAAGTTCAAGTCATCTAAGGGGTAACTCAAATTAGAAAGAAAAAAAACCTGATTCCAGAGCTGTATACACTCCAATTACACTCCTGACTATTTTGCATTCTGCAGTCATGCATTCATGAAATACTTTTCTAGGCCAGTTTCACATTACCCAGCCCTGCCAGTCAACCCGACCCAGTAATAAAATGCGTAGAGTTGTCTCTCACTTTACTATTATCAAACTCATTCACAATTTTTCACCCCCAAAAAAGAGAAATGTCAGCCTAAATGTCTCCCACAACATTTGCTGGATTGCAAAGCACTGTGGTGCACACTCTCCTGCTTAAGACTACTCCCTGTGCTTTCCTTTTATCTTCAGTAAGAGGTACCTCCTTCCAAAGTCAGAATATCTCAAAATCACTTACCTCTTGCTCTGTCAGAAGGATCTGCTTCAGATAACAGTATAGCCAAATTAAGTATAGAAAATAAACTTAGCAGTTAATATCATGTTTGCTTTGCCACCACATTTTCTCTAGCACTGTGTTTTGCTGTGCCTATAAAAATTGCTTGCTTGCTCCTAAATTTATTTTAACATCTCTGTATTTATTTTTTTCATGCTCTTGGAAGATACCCTTAGTCTTCCCTTCAGGGTGTGATCCAGTACTCCTAAGTCATTGGAAAGTTCAGTGGAGATTGAATTGCAGTCTTAACATGTTCTTGAAAGCTTGTCTATCTAAAGAAACTCCTAAAGCGAATGTAAAAAAATTAAGATCTTACCTTGTATTTTTTTCTAAAACTTTCATAAAATCTACATGCAGATACAATGAAATGCATTGTATTGGTATTATTTGTAAAAATTTTATCAGCTATGACAAAGTATGTTCACAAAGTTCCTTCTGCACTTCCTGTGGCTCCAGAGAACAGTTTCTTTCCCTAGAATTAGGTGCTGAGATTAACATTCTGTTTGAACTAGTCTTTTTTTCTCATATACTGCCAATTAAACTGGAGCTGAGGTCTGCATGAGATAAAAATTCTGAATATATATGTTGTTTAAACATAAGTATCTACTTGAGATGCAGATTTCTAAATTCCTGCTATGGTTAATGGAGGTCTGAACTTCAATTCATTTGCTAGGACAGAGACAACTTGTTCTGTGACAGACACCTGGATTTCCATGAACTTATTCAGCTAGATTCCATGTACTATCAGCACCATGAGGATGTCTCAGACGTCTTAAAGCACTTGGAGTAACTGAAGATAAGGTGGAATATCCAAAAGATCCTAAAAGGACAACAGGTCTTTATGTTTAAGAAAATGACTGCATTGTTTACTATAAGAGCTGTGAATGAACCACATGTGATAGGACTCAACTAGTCAGTTATTGTTTCTAGTGACATCTTAGCAACTAAGATGCATTTTCTGTCCACTTGTCCCACCAAAAAGGCACAGGGGTGCCATAAGTTCTTTGTCCAGTCCTCATGGGACTGCAAGTACTCTAAGCACCTAAAATAACCAGCATGTAGGTTCCACATGTAGGTAGCATGATACTGAATGGTTACATTTAGGCAAATGCATCTGCCTTTTTGATTAAAATATCTTCATTCTGAGCTGAATCCTGTCACTTGGTGCTCTCTGAGTTTCAGAAGGAAGGAAATTAATTCCTACTGCTGAGAAAGATTTCTGCTCAGGAAATATTACCGAGCAGGGATCAAAATAGAAATAAGTGCTTCTGTGCTGGTTTCAAGGTGACTGCAGCTGGAATCCTTACTTGCATGCTAATTTATCTCAGATCACTCCTAACAGAGGAGCCTAAATCAGTACTAAGACTGTTCAGGTACCAACATTAGGTGAGATGAACCCAGTTTCACAGGTCTATTAAAAAGTCATGCCTACTTAAAGAGTATCCTCTTTACCACTCAAAACATTGAGCATGCACTGTCTGATAAGTATGCATCTGCAGAGCAGAGCACAAGTACTCTTTGCAGTGTAGTACTGCTGAATTATTTTAATTGCATTTGCAAACAAGTGTATTAGGAAATGGTTTCCTGTCAATTGAACATGTTGGGTTTAAAATATGATTTCAATTAGCTGCTCTTGTAGGTGGCCTTTGCCAACTACTCCATGAGCATGCTCAGTAAAGGTAGGCTTATCTTTGGAAGAAATGGTTGATATAATGTTAGTGCGATGGAATTCTGAAAAGATGAAGAGATTTTATCACACTTTTTCTCTCCAGAAATACTTGACTATTTCAGTCTGTACTGACCAAAAATAAAAAGGTGTGCTGCTGTAGTCCCACTTCTGAGCCCCAGATTTTGCTTGTCAGAATTAACTGCCAGAGAGAGTGAAGAATGGAGAACCAGCTACTTAAAGAGAGTTCAAAAACTGGTCCAAAAATGATCTTCTTGGTCAAGATAAAAAACAGTTTTTTGCTATGCTTGCTATTCTGTTCTGATACACTTCATATGCACTGAAATCCTACATCTAACAAGACAATGGAAGATTCATTTGAATATCATTCATCACATTTCCCATCCTTGCAGAGCTCATTTAGGCTTATATTTTAAAAAATAAAAAACAAAAATCTGGGGAGAGAAAAAGGGAAAATTAGCTACAAAAGACTTGGTTCTAGAAAACTGATTGATTTAACCATTAAAAGATGTCATATGTCTCTCTTTTTGGACATCTTGTTGAAATAATACATTTTTAGTTCTCCTATGTATTTCTGCAAGTATGTTTTTGATGTTTATTATCAGGTTGCCAAAGGACTTCAAAAGCTGAAACTGCTGAGGATAAGAATTATAACTATCACATTTGAAGTGATCATGTTCATTGAAATAAAGACACAAACAGATAATTCAATCATATATTGTTTTGGTTTTATGAAACAATAAAAATATATTACTTTGCCAAGAAAACAAATAAGAACTTAAATGTACTTTTCTAATTCAAGTGTGCTAATGTATGCCAGCTGATTTTCAAAATGATAAAATATCTTCCTTTAAACTCAAATGGTGCATTTCAGAAAATAATAAAAAAAATCACTTAAGTTTCAATAAAACAAGCGTCTCATAAAAACAAAAAAACCCTGCAAAATAAACAAAGAAAGCACAAGAATATCTCCAAGATATGACTTCTTTTCCAGTTTTTATTTTCCCCCAAAGGATTATCCAGAAATATATGTTAGCGTTTTTATTACAAGCACACCCTAAGTATCAAAAATAAATTTACTCTAGTTGCAGGGAAAACTTCTGAAATCTTGAAATGTTTTATGCAGAGATAGAGGACAATTTCAAGGGTACCTTTGCTAGTGAATAAAGCCATCGACTGTAACTCTTGAAGCTTTTATATCCTACACTAGGGAAGCCCACACCATAGGTCCGTGACTGTGAGTCTGCAACCTGTTAATAGGAGCTGCTGAAAATTTAAACTTGTGGTGAAGTTCTTAGGGAAAGTTTAGTACTTAGCAGAGTGTGTAATGCAAATTCTAAAGGATATTTTCTTCTAAAATGTTTTTTGTTCAGGGTGATCCAAAAGTTATTGGAATATGTTTAAATATCCTGTAAACCAAGACTTGGACTTACGCTCCTGAGTTCAGGTTCTGTTTAATTTAACAGACTAAAAGTTTAGTTTCTCTTATAAGAGGTTAACTCTCAACATGAAAATGCCTATGGATACTCATTGACTAGGAAGGTAATTTAGAGAACTAATTTTGGCCTGACATCTAATCTTAGTGATTGATACTGCCTATCTGTAGAAAGCATTTAATCTATGACTTTAAGAATGCATAGGAGTTTCACAACTCTCCCACCTACCAGCAAATGCAGATTATCAAAGGATTAGAAAACATGTACAACTACTCTGTGGAGCAATTCCTTGGTGAATTTTCCAGGAGGAAAATTTATAATCTTCAGAGCAACCATAGAAATTTATATACATATTATGAATGAAAAATCTATTTCAAAATGTCAGTAGAGCGATGCAGCACTGGGAACTATATGTATGTATATATATATATTTACTTTGTTCTAGTGAATTATAGCTTTCTTTCTTTCTTCACAAGGAAGACATTGCAATAAAGATAGGGGTTTTTCAGTTAGAAATCTATGCAAAAAGGGTAAAATGTTCATTGACTGAGGAAACAAATCTTCAGTACAAGTCAGGATGTGAACAGCTGCACACAGTGATACCGTGAAGTAGACTCCCATAATCCCCCATTTCTTTCAAACAAACTGTGAATTTGAATACTAAGATTTTTTATACACAAAACCTTAATTGGTTAGGTGATCCCTTATGGCCCTTCACAACTTATCTCAGGGTTGAGTTTTACAGTATAAGCAAAACTCCTTCCTTGCTTTAGCATTTTGAACTGCAATAAACTAGAAATATAATTTAAAAAAGAATGACCATGAAGCTGCAGATGTTTTTTATAAGTCAATAGTGATAATAAGAGGACATATGTTGCACCTCTGGAACATGTGAGAACAGAGTAGTTGTTAGCTAACAATGCTCTACGACAAATATAAATCTTTCTTCCTTTAAAGAACATATTCCTCTAATCATTAATTTAACAGTCTAATAGTAATGTACTATGACACTCACAAGCTCAAACCTAACTGCCCATTGCTGCTTTAATTCATCACCCCTGGATCCAATACTGTATTCCATATGGGGTTTCAGGCTGGAAAATCAATACCTACATTATATGCATATATATGTATATATAGATCATCTATATTGGTAAGTAGAGACAGAAAAATTTATGTATGTATATGCATATGTAAATATATGCATTATCTAACAAAGTTTTAATTTCTAAAACTTTTAATTTTAAGAAAACCTGTCTTTTAAAGCTGCCTAAATAAGTAATCTTATCCCTGAACAACAATACCACTTTTTAATAGTTCTCAACTAATACTAAATATAGCTCAAGGCATATGACCATGCAAATACTTAACATCTGTTGCTTCAGCAGCTTTTGGGTATCATTAATTTTCCACTTACAGATTATAAAATACTGCATTACCTTTAGTGCCTCATCAAAATTATGGGCAATTGTTGTAACTATATCTGTACTCCCAACAGTCAAAGCATATCACAGCTTTCACAGTTATCAGGGAAACAAA
The DNA here is from genome assembly GCA_013399175.1 of Odontophorus gujanensis. Taxonomy (NCBI): domain Eukaryota; kingdom Metazoa; phylum Chordata; class Aves; order Galliformes; family Odontophoridae; genus Odontophorus; species Odontophorus gujanensis. The sequence goes on from VXAB01012530.1 coordinate 124,314, forward strand.
ACAGAACAAAAGTTTTGGAGGAGAATGAGGGTGATCTCCAAATATCTGCAGAGCTCTTTATATGTAGGGAAGAAAAGCAACAGGAAAAGATGTTTCCAGTTTGAACAGCTTGTTTATTTCAACACCTTCTTAGGCTCTGGTGTAACTTAGCTGTGTTTAATATAGACAAAATATCATTCATTAATGTGATTTTCCTAAGTTCATCTTGGTACTATGTTGTTGATGGTATCTAGGACATATTCCTATGGAATTTGCACAAAGTCTCCCCAAGTGGAGTTCAACCATACACACCCCTAACAGTATCAGTCCGCTGAATCTAAGGCCCCAGTACATACGTTTTAAAAAACCTTAGTGCATAAGAAATCTTGAACAAAACATCCCATCATCTACTGACAAAACTCATTTACAACGATGACCATGATTAGCCCTGCTCTTAGCATCATGGTGAGCTATTTCACACTGACAACAGCCGTGTGCATTTGCTGATTTAGATGAATGTTACCAGAATCTAAGTCTGCTGCCAGCACAGTTTTTGTGAGTTTGGCTCCAACATATGGCCTCAGTGATGGACTGTGAAATTAAGTATAAATTCAGATTTTTTTTGTCAATGTCAGTGCAGAAAAAAAAGTGCAACACATAACAACTATGCCTTAAGACCAGTGTGATCACACAGGGGCTGAGAGATTACAGCTGAGATCTATGTGGTATGGACATGAGCTAGTCTGTACCTTTTTCTTTCAGTAGGTGTTACCTACTAAACCAGAATAGGCACAGCCTCTGGAAATAGGCAGACCCCACTTCTCTACAGCTGAATCCTTTCTAGGGCTTTTCGTTACATCCTCCATACTTTTATCAGTTTTATCTCCTCCCAGAATGACAGCATTTCTCCAGATCTCCCCATGATCCTGTACTGGCACAGGCTCCTCATCTGGCTTCCTACTCTGTGTATACACAGCACTTCTGAGCGAGGAAATTGTATACACTCTGCTTCTATTGTGTACAGAGGAGCACGCCTTTGAGAATGCTTTTACATGCAATCACACTGCACTGATTAAAAGAAGGGATTGCTTAGGTATGGTGTCTTTTCAGAAGTAAAACCACCACCACTAACAACAAACACAGTAACATAACAACAACAACAAAAAAACTAGGCTTCTAAAAGTGGCAAAAAAGCTCAAGTGAAAGTGGGTGGCTGAAGCCCAGCATTATCTCTGTCTCTAGGAAGCTCCCAGAGAACTCTACTCAGGGGGAAATGGTTTCATTTCCTGATTTCTGGGGAGATTTTTTTGTTTGTTTGTTTGTTTTTGACATTTCTCTCTCTTCCTCCAGAATTCTTGAGGTCTGAAAGTGAACCACTTTAACCATAGCTTTTCCAAACCTACATAATGCCAAGGGTGAGAGCTCTGTGAATAAATCCTTCTTCATGTCTACCAAGTGCGGTCATAGCTGTTAAAAGATTAGCACATGCTGAAGTAGGCTGAGGTTCACTGCTGCTAAGCCTCAGTACTTCTAAGAAGACCTTGGTGCTTCTTACAGCAGGAGTTGGATTAAATGAAAGTGTGCACCTCTGATTTTATGAGAGCTGACTTTCTAGTGATGCAAGCCTTTCAAGAACAAGTTCCTTCATGGGAGCATGGCAAAGTTTTGTAGGTGCTGAGTTTTGTAAGCTGTAAGGGCTCAGTGGAAAAAGTTAATGAAATCTGAGTGCTGTATTAGAAATTCTTATAAGAATTTCTTACCACTCACTTGTAATACTCAAGCCAGCCTGACAGCATGGAAGTTTGCACCAGTTTAATCTTCCTTATTTCCTTTGTTCCTTTTTCTCCAATAACTGTTTGCCTGTGTCCCACAGATTTGGTTAACAGTGAAGACTGGCAAACTATTTCAGTTCATGCATGCCTGAAAAGAACATCAAAATTACATATTTATGTGGATTATTTTTTTTCCTTTTCTTTTTTTTTTTTTTTTTTTTTTTATTTTTCTCCTTTTGTTTGGGGGGGGGGGANTCCATATGTATGGAGGGGAAGGGAAGTTGTTTTTAATTCACTGGATGGTATCACCTTTCTGTTTATCTTGTATTATGTTGCCTTTTTTTTTTTTTTGGCTGCCAGGGGAGTAGCACTGAATGGGTTTGCCAGGAGGAAGAAAAAATCTTCAGAAGTGAATTTCAACAAGATTTATCTTTAAAGATAAGTTACCATTGTGTGTTTGGGTATTTTATTTACCAAGTTAGACATAAAACTCTATGGGAAACGATTCCCTTTTTCCAGTGTATGCACAGAAGTCACAAACAAGTACCTACACTGTTTCTCTCAGCACTATTTTATACAGCTGTCATCACTTCCTCCTGTTTGTTAATACAGCAGACAGAGGAATTGTTCACCTAAGGTACTTAGACAAATTCTGAGTATCTTGCAGTTCAGTCTGGATTTACCTGCATGCTCCCCTGTGAAATAATGGTATGCTATTCTCTCTTCTCTTTTCTCTGTAAAGGGGAAGAGAAAGTCCACTCCACCAGAACATAATGCAGCAGCTCGTTTTGAGGTCTTTGTTTCTTTCTCGATCCATAAGAGAATCTAATGAGCTAGATTAAATTAGCTAACTAACTTCTGGAAGGCTAAAATTACATGTGATGAATCCTGTCCACTGTCACCTACAAAAACGTATACTGATAAACTCTATTAAACTCTGATTTCCTCTATCATAGGCTAATTAGTTAGTCCCTAAACTACCTTCACTCTTTGCTTTGCTTTGGCTATAGCTAACTTCTCTGATGATTGTAAATATTAAGCATTAGCAATACCTTCTTTCGTATTGAAAAATCCTTAAGGACTTGTAAAAGACAGCTGACAGATATAAAAAACTGCAATAACCAAACTTATCTATATCCAGAGCCCTACTCTGTTCTTGGCAACATGGTAAGACACTTTTGTGCTTTCATGGGATCGCAGGATGTATCAGGTTGGAAAAGACATCAGAATGTCTCTAGATTCAGCTACTGCTCAAAGCTGGGTGAACTATGGGATTAAACAGGTTTGCTCAGGCATATATCCAGCTTATCCTTGAAAATCTTCAAGGCTAGATAATTCATTATTTATTTTAGACTCATAGAACTCTTAGAGTTGTAAGGGACCTTTCAAGGCCATCTAGTCCGATTTCCCTACAATGAACATGCATAGCTAGAACGGGTTCAGGGCCTTATCCAGTCTCCTCTTGAAAGTCTCCAGGAATGGGGCATCCACTACATCTCTGGGCAACCTGTTCCAGTGTCTCACCACCCTCACTGTAAAAGACTTTTTCCTTATATTCAACCCAAATCTACTCTCTTTAAGCTTGAAACCATTTCCCCTTGTTCAATCACCACAGACCCTGATAAAGAGTCTGCCTTTTGTATATTTCAACCAATAAAATTCATTGACATCTCAAAAATGACAAAGAAAAAGCTGCTTCAAAAGCAACACAATGACCAAACACAGTTTTCATAAGTACCTGTGAGCTCTGTTCCCTAAATTCACCTTGGTCCAATGGTCCCATCTCCATTCCCACTTCCATGGCTGACTAGAGGCGGTTTGGTCAATGCTGTGGCAAACTGAGCCATAGAGGTGTGTACTGACTCTGCTTGCTCGTAGCTCCTACTTCCAGACACTACAGGTAATACCGGAGACATTTGCTTCTGCCTTCATGAGGACTAATTCAAATCTTTCTATTCTACTCAGCTTCCAATTTCTGAACAAGTTTAGGAACATAATATCTTTCCAAACTTCAGCTTTATTGAAAATTTGGTTGAAAATGGCTAGTAGATTCAAGAGTCAGGAAGAAAATGAGAGACCGATAGAGCCTACAGAAATACATAGAGCTTCATTTCTGTAGGTAACAAGTCTGAAAAGCCAATTATTTTGTGGTTTTTGTTCAAGACTCTAGAATCTTGAAGCTGAGATAATGTGGAAAGCAGAATGTTTTCTCCAACCTAACAGACACTCAAAATTTTGTCAGTAAATTGTCATTATTTCCATTGCAAATTTGCTTCTCAGTGGCATGGAAGTTACATCAGTTTCCACTGTTATGCGAATACATTAATCCTGCTTTAAATGCATGTAGACTTCTTAATCCTGCATCCCCAGTGTGCTTATAATAATTAAGTATACTATGTAGTGCTCCAATGAGCAAAGTATGATTTGTGGCGAGAGGTAATACCTTTTGTGAGGCTGATATATTTAGGGGATATATCAAATAAGCTTTCAAGCACGTTAAGAACTCTTTCTCAGGTTATTCACAAAGTTTGACAGTGGCTGTGTCTCACATCTTTTCAAAATATCCGTCATAAACTCAGCAATGTGCTAGAGGTCTAATGAATCTGGGAGTCATGCATAGAGAATGGCAATCAGCCATCAGGGCAGTTTTTATCAAATAACACATGGAGTGCAGAGTATGTGTATTTTTTCCAACAGACTAACACAAAATTAAGGAACCTAATTAATACCCATATCCTTTCAAGACTGTTATATGTATAAGTAGGAAGGAAGGGCAGACTGAAAACAGTGCAGCACTAAATGGCAGAAATCCTGTAAAAGATAGCTGTGGTTTTCTCCAGGCTTCCCACTGCTCTGATGATTTAAAGATAACTATTGTGGACAGTACAAAATTGCAGACAATACGTAAGAAGCGTGAGCTCGAAATTATAGGCCCACTGAAGGTAGTTAATCTGTTTAAAAAGAAACTGCAGGCATTCCACCTGCACTGGTCAGAAGTGTACTGCAAAGAATAAAGGAGGGGAAGAATAATGCAAACATTCATCTATTGCAATTAAAAGATAAAACAAAAAACTTGGACAGCTAAAATGATTAAAAGTAACTAAATATTTTTAAATGTTTTTATGTTTTTCAAATGTATTGTTTTAATTTTGTTTACTGCATTTTGATCTTTAGGGAAAAAAAAATATCAAGTGGTCTATATTTCAAATACCAGCATTGAACACGCAAGTAAGATTACAAAAGAAAGTCAATTGAAAACATGTCAATATCTTTGTAATTAAAATTCAGATGTAAGAAATTGAACAGTAGCAAGTTATTTTTCACTTTTCCAAGTTAAATATTTTGTGAAAATTATTCACAGTCTGCCCTAGGGATTCATTAGCTAGTCATCACTTCTTTCTGGGTGTTGTGATGACTGAAGGCAGCCGGTTCCAATGTCAGAGGCTCTATTTTAGGCACTTGAATCAAGTTGCCTTCTAGAGAGAAAAAAATGTACTGTTTTAAGTGTAGGATGTCATCTGTGTTCTGTTCCTCACAAGCTACAGGTAGAAACCAGTAACTTTGCAGAAAGTGTGTTGTTTCCTCCCAGAATTATTGGATATATCTGGGCAGATACATGGGTAACAAACTGTCTCCTCATTCTCTGGAAACCCAGGCAGAAAAATGTGACTCAGTCCTGTGTTTTAGCCTGACTTGATTTTATGGCACATAAGCAATGATCCAAAATGTCTACATTCCCAGGAACCAAAGAAGAGAAAGTAACTGCTCTGCTAAATAAAGAGTCCTGTCTCTTCTCTACACTGCTGAAAGTGTCTTGTCCCTCCCTCAATCCTATACACACAGTCCTGTCCTCATATTTCCTTTTTATCCCCTGATCTGATATTCAGCTTATCTCACTGCTCTTAGAATGACCCTTCATGAATTGGGAGGAAGGGACAAATGGAATCACCATCTCTGTAGATGTCCCATCCCTGGGAGTGTTCAAGGACAGGTTGGAAAAGGCCCTGAGCTTCCTGATCTGGTGAGTGGCAACCCTGCCCACAGAAGGGGGTTGGAACTGGACAACCTTTAAGGTCCTTTCCAACCCAAAACATTTTATGATCCTGTGATCCACTCTTTGTGGCCATGCCAGATGAAGAAGGTCGTGAAAATACAGTGTAATTTCTAAGCAAGTGCTTCAACTCCGAACTCACAAAACCAATTCCAAATTTACTCTGGTGTTCATGTTGCAGTTAACAAGCACACACTAGCATACAGCTTCCTGATGCTCAGTATACTTTTGGTTTCTCCATTGCACAGCTGCCTACAGCTCCTGAAAGAATCTGGTTGCATTCCTACTGATGAACAAGAGCTTGTAGGTCAAAGTCCTGCCTTTCCACGATGAATATCTAGAGTCTAGTGCATATACCTAACAGTACTTACCCTCATATAAAAGACTGTGCTGGAAGAAGCTAACCCATGAACTGGACACCACTCCACATGGACTGACACCAGTTGGCAGTTCCTATGTTAAGACTGGATGTTTGAGTCTTCTCTCTCTTTTCTCACAAAGCAAGTCAGCATCTCTTCCTTTCCCAAGTTGTGTTTTGCTATCCAAGCAAAAAGCACAAATTGTAGAGATCCAGTCTCAACCTTAAGGAAATGATGGACTGCCATATGCCACAGCCTGACCCAAACTAGCTCCAATCTAAGAAGTGCCAGATCTGTGCCAACATCTATCTCTCTCTTTAATAATGAACATCTGAGAAGATCCAATATCTAAATGAAACTTAAAGGCAGCAATTTGTCTTGTTATAGTGACTGACTCATGGCTTCTATTGGGATTTTTAACTTGGCAAAGGCACCTAAACCACTTTCTCACTTATGAAATATTTATCTTGTGAAATGACAATGATCTCTTCTGGCCTTGCTTTCTGAAAGACGTTATTAAGAAGTGCCAGCTCCAAGAAGAAAGTAAGCGGGGTGTTAGCAGTTGGCAGGAGAGGTGCCTGCCTGTCTCATTTGTTATGAACAGTTTGTGACGTGGCTTTGTATGAATAGTCTCATTTTACAGTATGTCACAGAATGATTTGGATTTTTACCGTGAGAGAGGAGTTATTCTATGTCCTTTGGGAATAGTCTGGTCGGGTTTCTTGTTACAAAAATAAGAGGTCTCTGCTGACAAATCTCCTCATCTAGATGGCTATACAGTTTACAGCTGAATGAATGGAAAGAAAGCTCTGTGCATGCAGTGATACAGAAATTTAATAGGTGGGTGGAGAACAAAATACTAGTAATAAAAGGAGGATAAATTTCTCAGCACTTCTTTACCGTTGTAGAGTGATTTTTTTGTATTATTCAAATACCCATGAGATGTGCATATGTATTCTTCTTTACATTGACAGCTTCAGAGAAATAAAACCTTCCTTTATAAGCTTACATACCTTGTCACAGCAATTTGAAATTTTAATAGAAAAAATTCCAGAGTTACAATGGAAGATTGTTTCCTGCTGCAATGAACTCCTGTATGTTACAAGTTTCCCAGCATAGCCTTTCAGATCTCTTTTTTTGCTTGGGCTTTTTCTTTTTTTTTCAGATATGGTTGTAGTCTAAAAGAACATACTGTAAAATGACATAAATAATTCCACGTGACCGAATAATGGTAAATTGATTTCACTATATTTAAGAATGAAATGGTTGATTTTACACTTTAAAAGTTGAAAACTCAGTGTGGTATTTGAAAGCCAAACTACACTTTTTCCTCTTCAAACAATGAGGATTGAAGGAGTCTTCTTCCATGTTCATGGTTCCTGCTTCAGGAAGTAATAGAGACAATGGTGAGTCTCTGGGAAGCACTTTTAAAGAGTAGGACTTAAGTACTCACACAAACTGACTTAAGAGGGAATCTCCATCACTGTAAGGTTTTGTGAATGAAGTAGTCAAACTTTTCTTGTATGGCATCCTATCTGGCACATTTTTATGCGATGTGGTAATTGATAATAGAAATCCTCCAGCCATAATAAAGATTGTTCCATAACAAAATCTCATTAAAAATCCAAAACCACACCCAAGGTTACAACTGTGTCTTCAGACTTTATCATCTGTTTCAGTTTTCTCTTTGTTTGCCTATGTGCCAAGTAGTCACTTTTTGTCTAGAACTGGCAATGTGTTTTTCAGTATCTCTCCATCTTATTTTACAAAATTTTCTTCAAAAAAAAATGTTATTCTCCAACTGTGCTTTGATTTCTGTTATACACTTGAAGAAAAATAGCCTCTAACTTTTATATGTTGAACTTTTATATGTTGAATTGCTTACAATAAGAATAAAACTTTCCAATGCTGTAAGCAGAAGAATAAAAGTGAAAAAAAAGTTTTATAGGAACTTGCTTAGTAAAATAACACCTGTCCAGGAGTACATACCAAATCCTTTGAGTAAATCACTCACTGAATTTTATACTAGGTGATTGACAGATAACTTGTAGGGTATAGGAGTGATACTGAGGAGGGCATAGATGTCATCTTCACTCACTGGTTAACAGAATGTTGTGAGTTAGAAGAGACCCTGCCTTACAACTGCATCTTTGCATTACACTCAAGAGTGTACTCATCCCTACTTGGACTAAACTGGATGAAAATTCTGGCTTGAAGCCCCAGCTCTGGTTCCCATAATCCTTAACTTCTGTGTTTTCTCCCTTCCATAATTTTGTCCCACAGAGCAAAATCTTTCTCACATGGTTTTTAATTTCATATGCCTTAGTCACAGTCAAAACAAAACAAAAGAGACATTCAGGGTCACCTCTAAGGGTTTGTTATCCATCTCCCATGGGAAGTCATTAGAAATAGAAATGTTGCTATGTTTTGATACTATACTTTTGACACTGGAGACATTTTATGTGTTTCCTGGGCCCTCACAACTGTATTAAATTTCACAGAGTGCGTATGGAATTAGAAATGAAGAAATGTGCCTTTCTTAGATCCTGAAGACCATCAGGATGGTGCCTGATTATCATTGCACGGTAATATTTTACCTGATGACTCTCTGTGCAATACATTTGACAGTCTGGACTAAATTGCATGAAAAAAGAGATTTTGTAAATATTGTAGATACTGTAAATATAACATTCTATCCATTTAATTGTCTGAACCTGTTATCATATTATTGGACACATTACAAACCTGTCTCCCAGAACACCTTGCAACTCATGCTGATGTTCCAGTCACAGGCTATTAGACTTTACTGGGAATATGAAAAGATTGGTATTGTGTCTTCACATTGAAGACTCTGAACCTGACGATTACTTTTCCTGAGACTTACAACACATTAGACAGGTAACTTCTAATTAAATTTTGTTGCTCACTGAATTTGGGGAAATGTTTTTGTAATCACCAGTGATCAGTCAACACTGGGGCGGCCAGACACTTCATAGTAGTAGGAGGTAATATATATAAAGATCTCGTGCAGGCAGTAAATTGCTCACGTCTTTATGGCTTGTGCAGAAGTTTAACTTACACTTCCAACTGAAGTGCCCTGAGTCATGATTTTCCAATGCATTGGCCCAAAATTTCCTATTAGAGGGAAAGTAAACTCCTAAAGAGTTTATTGTCCCTGTTGTTAAATATTACTATTATATGAAAAATGATCCTGGCTATAAACAAGTGCTATTTTCATGCTTACAAAACAAAAGGGAAAACTGAATTTAATATGATATTATTATACCATCAATTTAGCCTGAGAACTTTTTTTGGCATTTATAAAGATGTATAGAAGGCTTCAATGGTACAGCCATTACCTTTCTGTTCCAAGGAATGTGCAAGTTTAGGTAATTCCTTGGCACCTACTGTGTTGTGCAAAATATTTAGCCAGTGAAGATTAATCCAGTGCAAGAAATGATGCCAGGAAATAAGTAATGTCTAATCATAAGGAAGGCGTTTTCGAGCAGAGTTTTTTTATAACCTCGCTGCCAGGAATGGGCACTTTTGGTTCCTCCCCTCTGCCCTCTGTCAAAGGATTTGTATTATTTATTTTCTTAAACTAAAAGTTCAAGACCATTAATGCACCACAGTTCATCTTTAAGATGAATTGCAAACCAGCTGTGCAGTATTTCACACTAATGATGCAGTACATACTGAACAGCAAGCACAGAAGAAGGATGCCATTTCTCTCTTCACTAAACACAGCAAAACAGTGCAATCTAGAATGCAATTAACATTGATAGAAAGGTACAATGATTACAGATGTCTTAACTATTAGTTACAAATAACTTTAATCAAGAAATGTAAACACTTCCAGGTTGCAAATGAGTTGCACACAAATTAAAGCTTGAAGAAAATTCACCTATTCAACCGCAAACATAAGAGGAACGTGGAGCTGATGGAGAAGATCTAGAGGAGTGCCATGAAGATCAGAGGGGTAGAGCACCTCTCATGTGAAGACAGACTGAGAGTTTGAGTTGTTCAGCTCTCCAGGGAGACCTTATGGTGGCTTTCTAGAACCTAAAAAGGTCTACTGCGCAGTTTGGGAGGAATTCTTTTTCAAGAAGTGTTGTAACAGAGCGCAAGAGGCAATGGCTTTGAAGTAAGAGAGGGTAGATCTAGAATTTGTATTAGGAACAAAATTTTTACTCAGAACTTGGTGAGGCACTGGCACAGGCTTCCCAGAGAAGCTGTGGTTGGATGAGGTCCTGGGCAGCCTGATCTGATGAGTGGGATCCATCTCCATGGCAAGGAGTTGGTACTGGACGGGCTTCAATAAGGTCCCTTCCAACCCAATCCTATGGTTCTATGAAATCATTTTTTTGCTCATCGATTATATTTCAAAGTTAAAATGCATCTGTACACGATTATCCACTGAAAAACTTACATTATTTGAATTTTACAGCAGAGTTCATATATCACTAGGTAGTTTCCTTTAATGGGAAAAGATAATTGTTATGTTAGAAATTAATTCAGCCTTTAATTAGTTTTCTATTTGGGATAATAATGTGCATCCAGTGTGAGTTATTACATAATGTGTAATAATTGAAATCTGGCTTTCAAATGATCAGTATTTAATAGCTTTTAGGCTAATTAATGAGAGCTTGGTAAAGGGTTGTCTCTCACCCCGTATCTAGCAGGAAGTGGAACAAAACAGGCTGCCGAGCATATCTTCACATCAGGGACAGATGGCTGCTAAGTAAAATGATACAGGCCAGAGACTCAAGAAATGCCTTTACAATGTGATCATACTGCTGTCAAGATCAGACATGCTTATTCTGTTTTATTTCCAGTAAAAATAAGCCAACAAACTAAACAAAACTTTAAAATAAGAGAAGTCTCCTACTGTTGAAAAATGTTTAGTTGATGCAAAAAATTGCACTGTTTTTCATATTTTTCTTTCTGAATTGAACATTTCTTCAATCAGAAAATAAATCTGTAAAGCCTTGAGCCCTCTATTGTTGTGCACATATGGTTGGAAGCTCATGTAACAATACTGAATCTGTAGATTATTCTAAAGAATATGAGGAAGTAAGTTCTATGGATTTATCAGACCACAAGGCAATAGAAAGATGAGGAAATAAGTTTCCTGTTAGGTGTCCTGTGTCCCTGGAATTATGCCTTTTGAAGTTCAATGAGAACTGAGAAGTAGTAGCCTGCCAAGAACAACAATATGATTCCCGAACTATTATTTCTTTTAAGGGTGGTAAAAGGCAAAGGAGTTATTTTTGGCTTTGCAATGAAATTGCTTGTTAGAGTTTCTAATGTATAGTAGGGCAGGCAGAAAACCAGGCAGTTGAGAATTCATCCTTATTAATTTCAACTTCTTCCTGTTTTCAAATATTTTTAGCCCTCCACTGGCAACATTCTCCCAGAATACAGTGGGAAAATCCCTGACCATTTAAAATGTATAAGGTAATTTTTAAAGCATAAATGGTAACTGGGACTTGGTCGGAAAACAGCCAACCCTCACAAGGAGGACTTATTTATGAAGTTGCCAATATGCAATTGAGTTTCCAACACTGTCTAGCCAGATCCTGCTGTTGATAGCACAGAACTGAACTCCTCCAGTTTTCTTCATTCTTCTATAAGCTCAACTATAGGCTGTGTGAGACTTCATCCCAAAGGCTTTCTCCCTCCATTATTTCAGAGATTTCCACTTCATGGAAAAAAAAAAAGACAGATGCATGGTGTACCTTCTTGACCTACTCTAAGTGGGATGTTCTGAAGGCAAAGCTTCTCCCTTGTAAAAATCTTCAGTCCTTGGCAGCTGAAGATGCTATTTCTTGTACAGAGTGCTTTAAAATGTAGCAACTTCAAACATCTTTAAAGATAAATAAGAAAATGTTCTCTTCAGAGAAGACTGTAGAAGAATATAAAATAGTTCATGATTGCTAGATTGCATGAAAAACATAGCTAAAACCAAATTATTGTTTCCCTGCAAGTTATTTAAATCCTCTGGTGCCTGCATTGATTGCTGCTTTCATCACACTTCTTTACCCTTAATAGGTTTGCTTTTGTGTGATCAAATCTCATTGCCTTTTTACTTGACTTCATTTGCTAAGGTTCTGGGAAGCCCATGGGCTGTTCCCTAGCAGCTCTCATGTATTTGTTAGCAATGGTCCACAGCCCTCCTTACCATGTCTCTGATTGCACTCCCCTCCATACACCAATCCTCTTAACTCTTCTTACTTATGTAAAACGCTTCTGCTAAATCAGAAATGCAATTTAGGGCTCCTTTCTGTACATGACTGTCCTACAATAAGAAACATCTCAACATCGTCAGGTTGACTGAAGTGAACACCTTATCGAAACCAGTAAGAGATCTAACTCCTGTGAAGTACATTTAGAGTGCTTACTTCTAGGATGCCCCAGGAAAACACTCACAAATGTACTGCTGATGTGATTGTATGCATTTATTATTCAGAAATTTTAATCTTTAAACTCTCTTTCACATGCACTTGCACAGCCTTCCCTTCCTATAGGTAAACATGAAGAGCAGGGACCTTCAAAGGACACCTGAGCCTGTGCCAAAGCAGCAACTGAACAAGCACTGTTAAGAGTTGAGTCCAACCACGATCACTCACTTATCATCTGTGGAGCTGTCACTCTCCACAAACATAGCTGGTTGTAAACTTCTCCTGACAGTTTTAATTTCTCCAAGGAATGTCTTAATTGAATGGTCTCTCCATATCTCCTTCTGACATCACATGGTGGGAATTTCAGAAAGTATAATGAAGGGAGAAAACCACTGAGAAAAAGAGAACGTGAGGATTCTTTACTAGATAATCAGTTTCTTCAATTAAAAAAAAAAAAAAAAGTGAAGAGGATAAAACGCAAGGACAAGCCCTACTAAAAAAGGCTTGAGACAACTGAGAAGTAAACCAATATAAATCGCATTTATAGTTCACTACCTTCTGTAGACTTTTTGGTCATGCACTATCGATGTAGCTAGTATTCAAAAAGCAGATGGTGAAGCATGGAAGATAGCAAAGAGTTGCTCTGAAGGACAAAGCAAGTGAAAGGTATCAAATATGTGAAGGTTTGGGAGATTTGGAAGAGGTGCAACGGAGTGGAGCAAGTTTCACTAACTGGAATAGAAATGTATAAAATCTATATAAAATAAATTTAACAGAGTCTGGAGAACATCTCCCTCATCCCTCAGGGAACCGAAGACACACCAAGGGAGCATATTGCCTTGAAAACAGACAGAGATAAGTATTTAAACTCCTCACAGGCTGCAATTAGCTGTTTAAGAAATGACAATAGTTATATCCCATCTCTCTCATCCTTCTTCTGCTTCATCTTTGAGGTCATATACTGTCCTGTTCATTGTGTTATACATAGTCAGTTCTTGTTTCTTCTTCTAGGGGCCCAAGAAGGGCTATTCTCATAGAATCATAGAATGGCTTAGGTTGGATGAGACTTTAAATAATATTTAGTTCCAACACCACTGCTGTGGACAGGGTTGCCAAACACTAAATCAGGCACTGAATCAAGCTGCCCAGGACCCATCCAACCTGTCCTTGAACTCCTTCATGGATAGTATGTTCACAACTTCTCTGGGCAGCTTGTGTCAGTGCCTCACCACTCTCTTAAGTAAAGAAATTTCCCCAACATCTAACCTAAACCTTTCCAGTTTTAGTTTAAAGCAATTCCACCTTGCCCTATCATTATCTGTCCATGTGAAAAGTCAGTCTACCTCCTACTTGTAAGTTCTTCAGTCACTGGAAGGCTGCAGTGGAGCTGCAGAGCCTTCTCCAAACTAAACAAGCCCAGCTCCTTCAACATTTCTTCATAAGAGAGGTACTCCAGCCCGAAGATCATCCTTGTGGTCCTGGTCTGTGCTCATTTCAACAGCTCATCATCTTTCTTGTGCTGGGGTCCCCAGGGTGCAGTACTCCAGATGGGGCCTCACAAGGGCAAAGTGGACTGGGACAGTCCCCACCCTCTCCCTTCTGGCCACCCCTCTGTTGATGCAGCCCAGGATATGGTTGGCCATCCAGGTACAAGCAAATACTGCTGGCTCATGTTCAGCTTTTTGTTCATCAGGACCCCTAAGTCCTTCTCTACAGGACTGTTCTCAAGGAATTCTTTTCCCAGTCTGTACTCATATTGGGGATTGCCTCGACCCAAGTGCATCACGTTTCACCATTTTCTTTCTGGCCATTGTAATAAAATTGAATGAATGAATGAATGAATGAATGAATGAATGAATGAATGAATGAATGAATCTTTAAATCTTTTACCTAAATATAATGCAATCCCTGGGAGGCAGTCCATGAATTTTAAAGGGTGTTGGAAGTTAATCCCTTAAGAGACAACCCAAAGTAGTAAAAGATGCAGTCCTGATTTGTGTGGGAAAAGACTACCCAGCAGGATGAGACCTATTTTGTTATATCTTCAGAGGTCTGCATACTCCACTGATCCACAGTAACGAGATAGTTGTAGGAGGCAAGAGGGGACTACAGCCCTGCTTGCCTTCCCTGCTTGCATTGCCAAATGTAATCACAGATGGGGCTTTCCAATCTGAATTTCATGATACCTTGGGTCAAATCCTGCAATCCTTCCTTTGTCAGCTTTCAGCCAGACCTCTTGCTGAACTCAGAGGAAGCTCTAAGCAGGAAAATGTAAAGTCACAGGGGAGATCAAATTGCCTTTTTTAACCACATTTTCTTATTGAAATCGACTCCACACATTCCTTATGTGACATACGGCTTTTGGCACTAGTGTCAGCACATAGTAGGCAAGACAGCTGGAAGATTGCATGGAGAGTTTTTGTCTTCTTCAGTCCTTCATGCATGAGGGATGCACTGCAATGCAACTACTACAGACCCCTGTACCAAAGAGGGGAGAGAGGGCCCTGGGTACTGGCTGCATGATCCAACCTATCAGTCCCTTTTTTTATTCAAAGTTTTGTGAAGACATCACAAAACTGGGCAGCCAGCAAATTTTGTTATTCTCATCTGTCTTATATTTCATTATCTCTTTAAATTTTTTAATTTGAGTGCTCTAATAAAATAATCAAATTTTATGAAACTTGTTATTCTGCTGGGTTGGCAAACACTACAGATATCAAAATGTAATACAAAGGCAAATACTCAGGATCATCAAGACACCCTGTATCCATAGTGATTCATTTATAATGCATTAAAGTTCTAGTGCTTTAGGCTAGTCTAACTGTTCAAACACATTAGGATGAGTGCGTCAGCTAACTCCATCTTTGGAACAGAGAGAGATTTTAGAAAGTAATGTGTTCAGGGAGTTTAAAAAGCAAAATATATTGTCGTGCATGGTTTTAACAGGTGAACTGAAATTTAGGTATCCTAGAGGTAAAGATAATTTAATCTTTCAGCAATTCTGTCATATTTACTGTTTGATTTTCTGAGGGGAGGAGGGGAAAGAATAATTTTGGGGGGAATCCTTTTTGCTAAATCCCCTGTTTTTCATTTTCTTACATGCAAATACATATTTCGCTTATGTTTTCTCAGAAAAAAAATCATTTTGTAGTAATTTTTGCTCCCTTCTTTTAGTGGTGAAGTTTATTAACCTGCTGAGAACCCTGACGGACCCAAACAAAGCTTAACAATGTCTGTCAAGTTGGTCACACTAAAACTGGCTAATGCTATGTTGCTTAGCTCACAATTTTTGACTTTGCCTGCCCTTGGATCATTATGTCAAAGAGATAACAATACGTGCTTTGAATAGAAGAACTAGCTTCATTTCAAATCTAAAATGTAATAAATGCAGTACAATAAGCAAACCCAGTCCGTTTTCTCTACAAAATATAAAGCAGAAGACTTTTTTTTTACAAAAAATAAAAACTCCATCACATTGGGTAGAGTACTCTAATCTAACAACATTTACTCCAGGAAAACTCCCCACAAGGCTGCAGATCCCTAAAGCATATGAAAAGTCACGTATGTTTATCTCTTCAAAATGATGTTGGAAAGCCTCTACTGGGTGTAATGAATCCCACTATTTATCTCGTGTAGGATTTCCTGCCAGATGTGTAAAGAAATTGCTATTAAAGACAGCCAAAAAAGTCCCTGAATGCTCATCTTGACTGTGCTGTCATTAAAGAGGGGAGTAAAGGTAGAAAAGAGAACAGCAGTGAATGGACAGTCTTTCAGTGAACATCCATCCACAAAAAAAACCAATCCATATTTTATGCCTTGGTCTACTGTAAACAATTGAAACAAATTATAATATACCAAAATCATTTTACTAAATAGCATATTGGTCTTCCTACTTTTAGCATGGATAATTATTAATACACAGCAAAATTGAGTAACTACTATGATAATTAGTTGAGTTCTAATCTGGGAAATCAAAACAATGCACAAAATAAATCATCCCAAGACTATCAGAGATTTCAAGCTTGCATCATACTTCTATTTTTAAATATTGTAACCAGTATTATACTACTTCCTCTAACAGGAAAGAATAATTTATATATAGAGAGTGTGATGTTTAACCAGAGATTCCATTATCTTCAATCAAGATAATATTTCAACTAATTACAGGAAAAATATAAAAGAATTTTTCCCAACCCTATGTTGCTGTTTCAGCAGTGTAGCACGAATATTATTTTCTATCTATAGAGCTTATTTCTTTCTAGGTTTCTGCATTAGCTTATATTCTCACTCTTACACCTGGAGTTGGGTTAAGCAGAGATCAGAGTCTCTGATAACAAGGCAAAATTTATGAGGAAGCAAAGGGCACTCTTAAAGCCTTTTATAACCTCTTTTACGTATCATCATGGAAAGAGAGAACTCTGCTCTCCTGTGGGCACTACCACTTTTTAGATAAGTTATTGTGCCCTGCTCATTGATAAAACACTTTCCTAACTCACCTTATTAACAGTTCTAATGGATTAATAGCACCTGCGCATTAGAGGTGGAATTCAATTTTTGATTCTGTGGCAGGAATTTCTCAGAATATCTTTTCTACTTAACCTATTCTTCTGCGGGTTCCTTTCAGTTTTTTCAGGGGTGAATATCTGTTTCAAACAGGTCAAGTATATTTATCGTCTCCATAGCTATTTTTAAACTTGCTTCATTATAATTTTACACAAATAGCCCTTGCAGACGCTATTTTTTTTTCCTTTATATATCAGAAGCTTTCTTCCGTTGGTTCCTGTGACCAAGAGAAGTTGCCAAGTTAATATCCACATTAACTCTTGAAGCACTTGCATAGTAACCTTTCATAGTATTGTATGGTTGTGCCATAAGTACATAGCATTTCTTAAATTCAGTTGAATAATAAAATATGAAGATATATAACACTTCTAATGACACAGCTCAGAAAAGCCTAGTTCTTAAAGATCACCAAATTTCCCATCTATGAAGATATAGCATGATAAAGGAAACTGATGTTTTACTGAATGATACCTCCCTCGTGATGTAAACTGTAAAGGATTAAAAGTTTCAAAACCAAATTATTTTTAAGAAGGCCTTTATGTATTTACACTACTCCAAAAAATGAGCCTGCACTAGAATCTCAGCTTCTGTTTGATTTCTTCCAGACTCAGTTCTCTTGACTCAGCTGTGTACTGGGGCATAGACTGCACTGCTGGTATTAAGGAGATTAGGAAAAAAAATAAGCAGTTTTGTGATTTCTTTTTTAAAGCTAGTGATAACATCCTTTATGCGGAAGACCCTCTGTAGCATCTTGAGTAAAGATTCCCTACACATTTTAATACTCTTAGCTAGAAATTTTCCAAAACCATTTTTTTCCCCTAAGAGTCAGATTATATGTGTGATATCTTCTGTCTCACTATGAAATTTGCCTTGTTATTTGATACAGAGTATACAAGCAGCTTCAGGTTTTCTTGCCTCATGACCAAAAAAGCCATGATTTATGACCTGACATTTGCAGTATATTTGCAACCTTGAAGCCAATAGTTCTTATTAATCATTTCATGAAAGATAAAAATCATATCAAATGATGATTTTTTCAAAAAAGTAATGAAAAAAAGGAAAATAATGTCAAACCAAAGTGGGATTCTACAAAAACTGCATTTTAGAGTTTCTCCACCTCATCCTTTTCTGTAGTAAATATCATTTTATGACCAAAGATACCTTATTGTTCTTGTAGTTCGGTTTGCTCTTGTGAGATAGCAGAACTCTGTCCAACAGCAGGGGGAAAGAAACAGTTTGGAGATATTTAGAAATGTGAATCCAAACAATTTGCTAAGATTTGCTGCACTAAAATGATAAAATAAAATTTGAGGACAAGTCCATTTGCTCTGATTTCTGTGAGATGAACACTAAATCCCACAGCTGATAGAGAAATGATGGAAGGATGTGTAATTGCATGTAATAAATGATTTGATTGTGGTGGTGAAAACTGCATTTGCAGATGGTGGAGACTCAAGTATCACTGTAGAACTGCTAACTGGTTCTCAGGTTTATTTTGAATAGAGTAATGTTGCATCAGTGATGAGAGACTAGAAGATGATGTATAATATCAAATATAATATAAATTCAGAAAATGTATCTGGATTTACGACCACAGAAATGCGTTTTTGTAAAGATTCAGCAATCTTCCTAAATACCAGTCAAACTCATCCTTGTATTACTTTATTGACTTAACCCTCTACACACATTGACTCACTAGTTTTAATAAGGCTGTTTTTTCTCCGGGGTATTTATTGCTGTAGTCACCATCTGAGGGCCAGGAATGTGCCGAGCTCAGAGAACAGATGAGGACATTTTTACTTCAGCCAGGATGACTCTGTTTGTGTTGGCCACTCAGTGAGTGGTCTGTCTCATGTATGCTGGTTATTGCATTCAGAAGCTTAGTTCCTTGGGAGCTGTGTCTTAAGTGGGAGTTTTAAGAGATGCTACCAATCCCTATGGAGTGTGAATGATCACAACTATCAATGCCAAAGTGAGGGGGGAATGATTCTAGCATCAAGGAAGTGTGATCTCATATTCTGGTCCTTAGCTGGTATCCTCTTGGGACTGGGATAGATAAAAACGAAGGGCATGGATTTGCTTGAGTCAGAGCAGTCACATTATGTTGAATGCTTCAGACTCTTTCCATCCATGGTTTTTTTTTTTTTGGTCAGGAAATATATACAGTCCTGACTGAATGGAATTCAAAGCATTTTCATGTTTCTCTGTAGATATAAGTTCAGATTGCTTGCTGTGATAATTTAGGGACAATCACAGAGTCGTAGAATTATTTGATTTGGAAAGGACCTTAAAGATCATCTAGTTCCAACCCCCTGCTGTGGGCTGGGTCGTTGACCACTAAATTGGGCACTAGATCAGTCTGTCCTTGAACAGCTCCAGGGCTGAGACAAACTATCCTAGCAACGATGTGCAGTAACCTCTGGTGTTGGTGGTGATGCTTCAACACTTCAGCACTTTCCATGGTCACTTTTTAGTAATTGAAGGGCTGAAATACTCTTGTATAACTACTTTGAAGGTATCCTCTGGGGTGAGTGAACTGCAGTATAATTAATCAAATTGAACAACCTAATGATTGATCCCAGTCATAACCTCCTGGCAACAATTTGATTCACCACTTAAAGGGAAAGCAAAACAGTCTAACTGAACATCTCATAAATGTTTAAGAAAATTACTCCAATCGGTGGATTTGTGAACACTGAAATTCCATTTCTTCTATGAAACAGAAATGGACAGAAGAAATGCACCTTACATCCTGGTCCTGGCCTGTTCCAAATGTCATCAACATGATCATAGATTAATCTTATAGATATAGATCAGTGTGAAATCAATTAAGCGGACAATTTTTAAGTGTATCAGATTTACCTCTAAAAATTTAGAACAATGATCCTATATTAACAAATATTTTACATTCTAGAGAGGACTACAAATATATTTAATAGAAAAAACTTGTTTCAACATTTTATTACTCTTGAAGAATTCATAAAATACTGAAAAGTATTTTTTTTCCTCATAATTCTCCATTTTTGTTCTTCTGTTTCTCTCACAGAAATAATAACAATAAAAAAAGTAAGTATATAAAATCTTCAAAAGTACATACACAGTGAGAATTTCAAAGAGGAAATATTACTCCATTTGTTTGTGTGTTTCTCAAAAGAAATCTTGAACTTGGGACTGAAAGCATTTTTGGAAACTCAAGACTCTCTTTGTTACATGTATTTTTAAAAAGTCCAAGTAAAGGTAATGGAAAATTTATAGTTGGTAAAATAGTCTTTTATTCTATCAAGAGTATTCTTGAGAAGATGGTGAATCATGGTGAATCATATTCAAAGTTTTGTTCAGTTCACTGATGATACTACACATACAGTAGTAATAAAGTGTAGATAAACTAAACCTCAATTAGCCAGACCTGGTTATAATACCTCCCAATGAGCACTCAGCCTATTTAAAAAGAGGTAACAATATTAACTTGTTAATTTATATAAAAACTAGCAATAAAGTTGTCTGCTTAAGAAGTCGAAACATGGTTAATGATCTCTTGTTCTGAATTCCTGAAATCTTCTGAACTCCTATGAGCACTTACTGTATAAGACCCATTCATTTCGTATTCTAGAGTTGACCTTTAGATCCAGGTAGTCCATATAACCCGCAGGTTTCACAACTGAACATATAGTTATCTTTTAATTTGAATGTTTTCATCCAATCCTTATATTTCATTAACAAGTGGATGAAAAATATTTAGGAATAAGTAAAATCTGAACTAAGCATTTTCTGTCTCTAAGACCGAATTCACTTCACTGTATGTATATCTGTTTATATGGCTTATATTTTCTTTATAAAGTACAGTGATCACACTAGGCCTTTATATTTCATTATGCACAGTAGCCTTTACAGCTGTACAACCTGAGAAAAATAGAATTCTTCTTTTTCTTTTTCAATCTTACCAGCATTTCTGAAGTCTTTTTTCTAACCTTGATAATGTCTTTTCTTCCTCTATCACTTAAGATTATCCCTTATAATATTATTGCATTGGTAGTGTAGCCTGTGGACTCACAACAATTTAAGCTACAGGGAGAATTGTGCCCCCATCTTACTACAGAGCCAGTGGAAAACTACTGTGCTGTTACTCTGTTATTTAATTGTTTCCTGGTAAGGCTTTCTAAATCTAAGTTGCTTTGGAAGTAATTTAAAACTGTGTCAAGTGTGTCAGTATTTGTTAGAAAGCTGTTTGGGTTATGGTTGCAACACACGGTGTTGATAGATTAGAAAGCCCAAATTCTGTTCCACAGTGCTATTCAACATAATGAACAAAGAATTCAATCAAGTGAATTACCACCCCAAGCCAACATTCTAATTTGATTATGAATTCCACCATCATTGCACATATGTGTTTAAGCCCTTCTATAGATACCTTTTGTTTCAAGGAAATGAGTTATCCAAAAATATTTTAAACAGTCACATACCTGATGAACTATTGCATTTAAAGTGCCTGCTGTTGCCTCAAATCAGATTTTCACTGTGAATAATAAACCTCCAAAAGAGATTCAATTCAAGCATTAACTCTGTCAATTTAAAGTTCGTTTCCTGGAGGTCTGTGTCTGATCAAATTTTATCTCACTGGATACTGAAGTTTTCTGAGTTATTCCCAAATTAAAAAGAAAACAAACAAAAGTATTTTAAGAGCCAGCTGTTATCTTTCATACTGTCTCTTATTGGGGTGGAGGAGGGGAAGAGGGGGGGAAATCTTGGTTATTTTGATTTACCTTGGGCATTTTGCATTTTAGGGATATACTGTACTAACTTCACTTGGTTCCTTCTCTTAGG
This sequence comes from Odontophorus gujanensis, assembly GCA_013399175.1. NCBI lineage: Eukaryota > Metazoa > Chordata > Aves > Galliformes > Odontophoridae > Odontophorus > Odontophorus gujanensis. The sequence goes on from VXAB01012530.1 coordinate 146,260, forward strand.
TAGTTCTTTGTGTTGAACTTATTTATGAGATGGAGACAATGCTATGAAGGGATAGAAAAGTTCCCAGTCTGACCCTGATCCTACATAAATCAAAAGTAACTTCTGATAAAGTTCATTATGAAATTGATGTAACAGAGATCAGATTCCAGCCCAGTATAACTCTCTAAACAATGTATTGTGCTGGAGTGTGGAAGTACTTTTAATGGCTTTGAATAACCATTCATCCGAGCAGTGTGATTCATGGCTCTGTCAAATATGGTGTCATGCCATCCTTCCCAAATTCATTTCTATTTTGTTATTCTTTTTTTTATAAAGACCAATGTAGAATTCTAATGGAAATTGGCTCATGAGTAAGAAAGGAAATATGTTTTCTCGGAGGATATTTAAAGGAAAGTCAGGACCAAGTCTTGTTTGAATCAGCAAGTTCAGTCCACACTGGATATAAATGAGAGCTGTCCTTGGGTAAAGATGAATTTGTTTCAGAGCTCATATGTTCTAGAGTCTACACTCAGTTACACCTGCCTGTCTGTTGGATGATTTGTTAGCACTGGTCAGGAAAATGTTTTATAGTCCTGACGTTCAAACTTTTAAACTTCTCTGAAGGAAGAACTGGACTTCAGGAATGGTCAGAAAAAGTATTTGGCTAACACAGTGGGGAATGTGTTGGAGTCTGATCTTCCTGCTTCAGAGAAGGAAAAGAATTTTCTCATTTTCTCATTATTATTTGGAGAAAGAAACAAAGCTGAAATTCTTTAAGATACACCCGAAAAGTGAATAGCATTTATTATTCAGAGATGTGCAAAATCTACTTTCCCTAAATGTGGTCTTTTTTGTTCATATATCACTTGACAGTCAATTCACAAGTACCTGGAACTTTACTTTAACGAACTCCACAAGCATGGCTGGCATTACAACTACTCACTGCCAGTTTAGTCTACAGTTTTACTTCCCCATTTTTCTGGAAGGGAAGATTTTCCTCCTGTACCTACAGCAGGGACAAAATTGAATTCCTTTAACAATCCAAGCACAAACCAGACCAATGTTCTGATTTGACTGGTAGTCAGACTCCATCTATGGGCAATGCTAGATATTTTCATCCAATCTGCTAATTCTTCCAGATTCCTTTACCAGAATACTTCTACATGGTCCAAGACAACAGATGAATATGTCACTCATGCAGAAGTAGTTACAATTCACAGAACGGCATTTCACTCAACAGAAGATATAATCAACTAAATTTACAGAATCTGAATTTAGACAAGCTCCCTATTCATGCAAGACTTTGTTATTTCATCAGTTTCAAATTTCATGTTGTGGAATTATCTCAGATGAATGGGACTATTAGATTCTAACCCTCACAAATATTTCTATAAACACATTATGATTTGCATCCATGAATGCTTCAGTTCGGAGTTAAATAAAAACTACCTGCAGAAAGTCTCTGCTTTTCTCAAAAAACTTCTATTTTCAACAGTAAACTAGAGATTTATGTCTTATTGTTAGTTAGTGAGTTTGTTTTTAGTTTGTTTATTTGTTAATTTGAGGTATTTTGGTGTTTTGCTTTTTTTTTTAATTTTTTTGAACAAAGAAACTTCTGTAAGAGCTGATGAAAACCACCAAAAGGAAAATACAGCCAGCTCAGTCATCACTTGATGCACAATTCATCTCAAAAATTCAGTTGTCTTGAGGTAGTCAGCAACAACCTCTTAATGTGCAGTAGGGAGAGTATGAGCTGTACAGTTTATCTCATCCAGAGACAGGACCACCAACCTAGCAGGCATGTCCAACCCACAGCCTGGCATGGCTTGCAGTGTGACCCACCCCGTGCCCTGCACCATTGTAGCATCATTTGCTTGCACTCATTACTCAGCAAAGACTAAACATCAGTGCACTATTAACCCTATCTGGGCTGAAACCAGAACAAGGAGAGAGAATATGGTAGGGTACACTCAAGATGTGACAAATCTCTCTGGGCAGCTCTTTTCCCAGTTGTCTTCTATTTTAACAATAAAGAAATCCCAGTTGTGTTAACTCAGCTACATATATGAAATTGTCCATATTGTTATTACACATATTTCTGTGGAGAAAGGAGCCTATAAATAGCATCACTCCAAGCTACTGTTGTAAACAGCCTTGTAGAACACAGACTGCCTGCAGAGCAGTGCAGAGTGATCTGTGCAGCTGTGATGCATGTGTGCTGCTGCGATGCCTGTGTGCTTCTGCTGCTGCTGACTGAGGAGTTAATGGAGAAGTCACTCTATCACTTCATTATAAACACTCCTTTCTTCTGTATCATTCATTATGATGTTTATGGGCTGTACCTGGTTCTTCATAGAATCATTAAGGTTGGAAGAAACCACTGAGATCATCAAGTACAGCTGTCATCCCATCACTACCATGCCCACATGACCCTCAGTGCTGCTTCTGCTAATTTCTTGTTATCATTTACATATAAACAGCATCATTTCACAGGCTTTGCAACACTGGCATTAGTGGAATCGTTCATATTGATCCCAAACTGAAAATCTCCAATATTTTACCGACTACAGATGTGAGGCAAATTCTAATAGGAGATAGTTTAAAATTAAGCTCCAAGTAATCTCTTTCTATAAATTAAATAGAGTTCAAGTATTTAATGTGATGAATGGATATTCATGACACTTCAATTCTCACCTATGGCTTTTGAGGCATTTTTAAGGCATCATCCAGAAGTTAAGAAACTTTCATTTCTTAAAAATTTAAAATTCTTAATCTTTTCCTGTTAATCTGACTCTGAGTCTTCAGAGATTGTTTTTCAACTTCCTTTTTATGTTTCTGTCAAGAACAACTTTTAACAAAAAATGAAAATAGTAAAAAGGTGGAGAATATTTTCACTCTTTCCTAAAAGAGATTAATTCAACATCTTGTCATGATTTTATGATTTTTGGTACTGATATTCCGCATCATAACATCATGTAGTGCATTAAGANGGAATCTAAAAAAACACCAAACAACTAAACAACAACAACAACAACAACTTGAATACAATAGAAAGTTTTATCTAAAAATAAAACATCATGGTCAGCTTAGAAATAGAATCCTTCATTTCTGTAAACTGCTCCTATGATATAGAAGACTCTCTTCTTGAGACTTCTCTTATTCATTTTCAAATATTTTATACATTTTTCCATGTAAGACATTGTCTAGCTTTCAAATTTTACCATATGATATTATGATTTTCTTCATAATTTTAATCTCAAAATTTCTGTTCATGTCATGGAGAAAATGGAATTGACTAAGAAAGTATCTCTATTAAAAGGGAAATTCTTCCCCTTCCCCTTCCCTTTTCTCCTTTCTTTTTTTCTCCCCCTCTCCTTCTTTTCCTCTTTCCTTTTCTTTCCCCTAAACTCATGCTGGTTTCCAGCACAATGCCTTAGAGCAGCTGCACTGGCAGACCTGCTGCATCAGGATAGAAGTTCACAAGTAGTGTTTCCCAGGGGTTGGCACTGGGAACTGTCTTCTTCACTATCTCTATTGATGACCTGGATGAGGGTATTGAGTGTACCCTCAGTAAGTTTGCAGATGACACCAAGCTGGCTGGAAGTGTCCATCTGCCTGAGGATTGCAAGGTCATGCAAAGAGATCTGAACAGGGTGGATCACTAGGCTGAAGCCAATGGAGGCAAGACAAAGTGCCAGATCCTACACTTTGACAGCAGCAAGTCCAAATTTACATGCTTGGGGAGGAGTGGCTTGGTGACTGTGTAAAGGAAATGGACCTGGGTATATTGGTTGATACTTGGCTGAACACGAGCCAGCAGTGTGCCTAGGTGGCCAAGAAGGCCAATGGCATCCTGGCTTTTATGAGAAATAGTGTTGCCAGCAGGAACAGGGAAGTAATTGACCCCGTTCTCAGCTCTGGTGAGGCCACACCTTGAGTACTGCATTCAGTTTTGGGCCCCTCACTGCAAGAAAGACATTGAGGCCCTGGAGCGTGTTCAGAGAAGGGCAATGGAGCTGGTGAGGGGTCTGGAGCACAAACCTTTTGAGGAGTAGCTGAGGGAGCTGGGAATGTTCAGTCTGAAGAAGAGGCTCAGGGGAAACCTTATCACTCTCTAAAACTACCCGAAGAGAGGCTGTAGAGCTGGGGGTCGGCCTCTTCTCTCTTGTAACTAGTGATAGGACTAGAGGGAATGGCTTCAAGTTGCACCAGGGGAGATTCAGACTGGATGTTAGAAAATCCTTCTTTGAAAGGGTGGTCAGATGCCGGAATGGGCAGCTCAGGGAAGTGGTGGTGTCACTGATCCTGGAGGTGTTCAAGAAACGTTTAGACATTGTGCTGAGGAACATGGTTTAGAGAAAACTATTGGTGATAGGTGTATGGTTGGACAGGATGATCCTGTAGGCCTTTCCCAAACTTGGTGATGCTATGATTCTATGATTCTATGAAAATGAGCAGTTGAGGGCCAGGAGGACAGAATAAATGACTTGAGGAGCTTTACCATCAGAGAAAACCAAGGCTGTGTAAAAGCATTCTGAAAAGTGTGTAAGCATTTTCACAAGCCTCTCCACCACATCTTTAATCACTGTCAGCACTTTATTCTCAACTCACTGTAATTTTTCAGCACCCTTTCCAATAATGAGAAAAACAGACTGCATATGCTTTCATTATAGTATTGAACAAAAAAAGATTTCTTCTTTCAAAAGAAAATACTTAGATAGTTATCTATATTAAAATATCCTTAAGTGAAAAGTTGCCTTTATAGGAGAAAATATACAAGAGTCTTTATTTTTGTATTTAAAAACTGTGCTATTTTACAGAGAAGTATCAAACTCAGCGCTCTCCACATCTCACTTAAATCCTTCTGCAAAGTGTTTCGTTGTCAGGTTTTGTTCCCTGATTAATATTTCTGTTGAAAAAATACATGTGTTCTTCTTTTGGATGGACACATGTATTTAAAGAACTATACCTCCCTATGTTTTTTCTTATATTTATTTTTGTGTGTGTTTATTTATTTATTTATTGATTTATTTATTTCCTTCTTTTTTTTCTGACCTTTCTGAGGGTGTCTGTCTTAATTTGCTGCCTCCCTGTGTATTCTCAACAATTCTCCATTCAGTATTACCTGCAGATTTTCACTGTTTTGTGGCTGTATGTTCATGCTTCCATTTCACTGCAGTTGTTAAAAGCAGTCATATAGAATAGCCCCTTTTCTTCCATCTCCCCTGCCCAGCAAACTGCTAGCTAATAGTATTTGCCACGAGCTTAATGCCATGCAGAGGAATTCAACTTTCTTGTTAAACAAAGAAATGTCACAGTAATACTAGTTTTCTCAAATGTACTTAAATTTGAAGATCTTGATGAAAGCCTCATATTTCCAGTCTCCAGATTTACATTTTATTGTAAACTAGAAATATGATTGGAATTTTCTTTTTTTTCCTTTTTTTCCTTCTTTTTTTTTTTAAGCCTCTAGTAATATATATGCAACTAATAGGCAAAGATAAAAGTCTTAACAAAATGGATGTAGCAATCAAGAAAAGAAAAAAAATAAGGTCTGCAAGTTTGCAATTGAAAACTGTGCAAGTAGATTTATTGTGTATTTTATTTAAAAAAAAAAATACAAGAAGAAAATACTTGTCAGGAAAACATGAATATTTTAAGAGGGGAATTTCACATAGAAGCCTTGTCTTGCTATTCTAGTTAAAGCTTCTTAAGTCTTGTCTGGGAATAACTGAGCAACATGAGGTTCCAATAAGGAAGTTATATGTCAAATCTTATCTTGCAAATGAAGATGAAGGAATATTTTGCCTTGTGTAGTAAAGTCAAAAACCAGCACAAGGTTGAGGAAACTTGTACTTTGCCTGTCCACAGAACTGAGAATTGTAAGGTCTTCCACTCTAAATATATACACTTTTTCTTTTTAAATTTTGGAAGAATTTGTCTCCCTATTAGGCTTTCAAAACAAAAAGAAAAAACAAACAAACAGAAAAAACAACCCACTCTCATCTGGGATTGTTTAGTCTGGAAAAATGAGGATCAGGGGAGACCTTATCACTCTCTACAACTGAATCACAGAATTACAGAATTGTAGGGATTGGAAGGAACCTCTAGAGATCATTGAGTCCAACTGCCCTGCCAAAGCAACTCCCTAGCCCAGGTTGCACAGGTAGTTGTCCAGGCAGGTCTTGAACATCTCCAGAGAAGGAGATTCCACCACCTCTCTGTGCAGCCTGTGCCAGTGCTCTATCACCTTCACTGTGAAAATGTTCCCACACGCATTTATGTAGAAACTTCCTATCCTTTCGTTTGTGGCCATTTCCCCTTGTCCTGTCACCATGCACTGCTAAGAGTCCAGCCTCAGCCCTTTGCCTTTCATATCTTAGATATTTATAGACATGGATCAGATGCCCTCTGAGTCCTCTTTTCTCAAGGCTGAACAGAGTCAGATGTCTCAGCTTTTTGTCATAAGAGAGTGCTACAGGCCTTCTATCATCTTTGTGGCCCTCTACTGGACTCTTTCCCGGAGATCCTCATCTTTTTTTACCGGGGACTCCAGAAGTGGACACAATACTCCAGATGAGGCCTGACCAGGGCAGAGTAGAGTGGGAGGAAACTGCATGAAAGAAGGTTGTGGCAAGGAGTGGGTCAGCCCCTTCTTCTGCATAACTAGTGATAGCATGAGAGAGAATGGCTTCAAGTTGTGCCAGGAGAAGTTCAGGTTGGATATAATGAAAATTTTCTTCTCCAAAAGAGTGGTCAGTCACTAGAACAGGCTGCCCAGGGAGGTCGGTCACTGACCCTGCAGGTGCTTAGGAATCATTTGGATGTTTTACTAAGGGACATGATTCAGTGGGGCAATATTAGTGGTAGGTGAACTGTTAGTGTGAATAGTCTTGGAGCTCTTTTCCAACCTTGATGATTCTGTGATCTATGATTCTACGTTTTGGAACAGGGATTAGTTTACTAATGATTGTTTTAATGATTAATTATCACTGAGCTTTCCATCCTTGTATTTCTAGTGTAGAAGAAGGTCAAGTTCAAGACCACGTAGCATCTGAATGTACACAAGTCCATTGACTTGATATGATGCATCCAGGAGTCCTTTGGGTACTTGTAGATGAAGCTACTTAGCCAGTATCCATCATAATGTGAGAAGTCATGCAATCCAGAGTTCCACTGACTGGAAAAGAGAAAACATAGTCTCCATTCATAAAAAGGGAATAAGTCCTGGGTAACGACAGACCAGTCAGTCTCAACTCTTATGTCCAGCAGAATCATGGATCAGATCCTCAAGGAAATTGCACTAAGGCACATGGAAAACAAAAACCTGAGTGGTGACACTCAGCATGGCTTCACTAAGAGCAAACCTTGAGTGACAAAACTGAAGTCTTTCTACAATGGAGTTATAACAATGATGAATAAGAGAAGAACACCTGCCACCATCCACCTGAACTTGTGTAAGACATTTTGCATTGTCTTGCATTACATCTCTGTATATAAATTGAGAAATATGGATTTGATAGATGGACCACCTGATGGATTGGCTGGATGGTAGCAGACCAGCCCTAATCCTCATACACCCCAATGATCAGAGGTTCAGCCAACAGTTCTGCATCACCAGATGTGAAGTTCATTGTAGCAGCATGCACATCCTGAGGACCAGGCTGTGCGAGCTATCAGTGCCACAAGGTATACACCTTTGAGAAGCAGAAAGAATTTCCAAACCAACATGTTTTTTTAAGAACCAGTGTAAGAGAATAGAGACTGTAGATATTTCTATCTTGTATGAGTGGAAGAATTCTGTTTATCCTGCTAGGGTATCACTGTCTGACTGTGCACAGATTTTAGACTGTGTTCTTCTGCAAATGTCTCCCCTGACTGACCAAAACAGTATTTACAGTTTCTCTGGCAGCTCTCAGGTTGAAGAACCATATATATATATATATATAGCCCATATATACGCTATCCACTTATATATATATATATATATATCCTTTAATATCAGTCATTCGCCTGGGAATATAACATACGTTGTTGTACAATGAAACTAATAATCCATAGTTAGATTTAAATTTGCATATTGCACAATCTTGGGGGAAAATTCATCATAATTACACATCTTTCACCTTTAAAAATAGAAAAATCAATTAGCAGAGTATACATATTTGGACAAAAGGCAACAAACAAAACTCTGTATTTGAAATGGGACATCCTGTTCATGGATTATCTGATATCAGTTGTCTTAGCTAGTGTGCAGAAATTTGTTTATGCTTTAGAGTCTTGAGCACCTACATTGGAACACTTCAGGATATGGATAGAGGAAGGTTTGGTCTTCTGCATTGCTCCTCTGGATTCATGGTTTGTTGGTCATCCTCACAGACAATAAAACATCAGTTGAATGAAGATGAGGAGTGCTTTGTTCGTTTGTTTGGAAAGTTTCAGTTTATTTCATGTAAGAATGGTTTTAGTCTTATGATCTAAAAAAGTAATGTACTGTAGTATGACATAAATTGTCATGACTTTATTTAAAATAGATATAGTCTTGACAGACTGTATAGTATCCAAGTCATTCAAGTATAAAAGCAGTGAATGGCGTTATGCCCATCAAAACAAGCGTGGCTGTCACCACAATCACTTATGTAGCGTTCTGGAAATAAGGACAATTCAGATCTTCAAATCACAGAGGATCTGTGTTGGTATTGCTTTTTGTGCTCCAGTGTTTGCTGTTGAACTTCTTTTATAACTGTGGGGTTTTTTTTGTTGTTGTTGTTTTGGTTTGGTTCGGTTTGTTGTTGTTTTTTGTTGTTTTTTTTTTATATCTCCCGTTAAATCAGTCACTTGCCTGGAAGTATAATGTATATTGTTATACAACCAAAACAATTATCTCTATACGATTAGAATTACGTTTGCATAGTGAACAGTTTTAAGGAAAAATTCCTTATAATATCACAGTAGAATAAGCAGAAGGACTAGCACCAGGACTGTCAGTAGAAGTAACAAGAAGAAGAATTGGGAAGCCCTTAAGTGTTCAGCATGTCTGTGAATAAGCACATGCAGAAATTCCATTAACAGGAACAGCCTGTGTGACAGTAAGCTTACAGACCATATGTCGCTGTATATTCTCAAAATCACAGTAAGCAATACACAGCTTTCAGCACAACATCACTCGGTGGAAATAGCAGAAGCAGGAGCAGACAGGGGATGCAGTGGAGTGGAGATCAGTCTGGTCTAGAGGCATGGAACATTTACACATGGGAAACTTGTGCTGTTGTCCATCAAGGGTGAAGAACTGGGAACAAGTCACTGTTCAAAGCATGCAAAATGCATAGACCTTATCTAATCTGCTGTCCTTTCCTTGAGATACAGCTGTGATTTTTGCTCAGTTAGAGTATAGAAGGGATTGTCTTCTCCCATATTTTCTGGAGCAGCAACTTCTTCTCCAGTACTGAAATCACTGCTTAGCTTGCACCTAGGCTGCTCCCCGGCTGGAGACTGGCTCCAGAAGCACTCTGTGACATGGGGACAACACTTATCATGCTGCCCCAGATCTTTTCCATTTCAGCATCAGTCTGTTGCACTCAGTTCTAGAACATTTACTAAGGCACAATCCAATGAGAATGGTGTTCCCAAGCTCAGTGGCCAACAGTCCCTCCTTCCCCACTGCACTGTGCAAGAATCTTGGTTCATAGAATCATAGAATCGATAAAGTTGGAAAAAGACACTAAGATCATCAAGTCCAACCATCACAACGCATCACCAGCACAACCACTATGTCCCTCTGTGCCACATTTACATATTTCTTGAATACTCCCAGGGGCAGTGATACCACCAACTACCCGGGCAGCCTGTTCTGACAAATTATCACACTTAACACTCTTTCTGAGAATAAATTTTTACTAAGGTCCAACCTGAACCTGCCCTGGTGCAACTTTACCTCTCATTCTATCACAGGTAACCTTGGAAAAGAGGCTGACCCCTGATGTTGACCCCAGCTGAAGGCAGTGGAAATCTACACTGGGAAGCACTTCCATACATTATTTCTCAACATGAGTATGTGTTGTGTGTTGGATAAAATTATGTTTTCTTCTTCAACAGTCCATTTACAAGGCAGTAGCCTTCTCCCCCTCCCCACCCAATCTCTATCCTCTCAATGTGATTACAGCCCATTTCATTCCATAATAGGTTTCTTTTATTATTCCCTCAGGCATGCAAATCAAATTTTACTCAGCACCGAAATCTTTGTTCTACAAAGAATGCTGGCATGAAGTGCAGCAAAAAAAAAAAAAAAAAAGCTTTGCTGTCGAATATGGTTTGTGTTAATAGAACTCCGCTATCTTTTCACTTTGAAAGTAAACATCTGTCAAAGTTTATTTGCTCCATTGGAAAGGCAGGAGCGTCTTAAGGGAAAGCACATGATAAAAGCAGATAGATTATTTTGCAATTATACCTTTCTCTATCTAAATGTTTAATTAGATAAACTGCCACAGAGACACAGAATACTTTGGCATTCATCTGCCCCATTATCAATGTTATAAATGTAATGGAAGTCTTGGCAAATTTGATCACAGCAGACACAATGAAAGCAGGAGGCTGGCGGTCTCAAACCAGACTAATTTCATACAACTTTTCAGCTCAGCTGGATGGCTCTTTTGTGTAGGACAGCTGCCAGTGGTCAATCTTTTGCAATCACAGCTTGGGATATACTAACCTGCATTGAAATGCCTATCTTATATCTGAAGCCATGGCATCTCTTGTTCCTCTGTGATTATTGCTCTTAAATATATTTTTATGTTTGATTCCAAAGATGACTAAATGATTTTATGTGCCTGTCACAATATTAGTTTGGTGGCAGACATGTTATATGCAGTAGTAATACAGTTTTCCACTGCAGTCCTTACTTCATTCTGGTCTCTGAAAAAGTGTAGAAGAGAGAACAGGATTTCCATCACACAGAGCCAGCAAGCACAGGTGGTGCATATGGACATGGGGGAAGACAAAAAGAGAATGAACTAAATAAGGTTCTAGAAATACATGGAGTAGTTCTGACTGAGATGTAAGTATAACCCTGTTTTGTGGCTACTGACTCCTTTTCTACTCAGAAAGGAAAGTGATGTTTTGTACAAATTCTGTGTTTGGTAAAATTTCAGTCAATTAATATTTAAGTTCAGGGACTCCATTACCATGAAAGCCCACAATATCACAAGAGTTTATTTCCACAGCACCTCACAAAGCAGAACAGTTTGGCACCATCTGTGTTTTGTAGGTGGTGTTATGTTCATGTACAGCCCATGTAGCAACCTGAGCTGCAGTGTGAAAGTCAAAAATTCCAGGTGGGGTTCATCTGACCAACTGTAAGAATAAGATTCAACTCCACATTAGGGAATCTAAATATTTACTGAGCATCCAAGCTTCAAGAAGAGGCACAGTCAATGGAGATTTTAATTCATCCTGACCAGTATGCTTTCAGTAATGTGCAGATTCTTGTGATTTGTAGCCTGAGTATTCTGTGTATTTGCACTAGCAATATAACACAAGATTCTTCCTGGTCTTTGTCTTTAGAAAATAACTTCTTCTTTGTTGCTGTGTATATTATCTGCTAGTATGGACATCTTGTATACTTAGGGTGTTTCAAATGGGGAAATAGGAGTTTCTGGAATATTATTAATTTCCTTTCTTTTTCAAAGATCAGAAAGATCCAAGTACTTAATGTTTGTAACTGCATCTAAATCCCAACGTCAATGAAAGCAATAGTTTAGGAAGAATTCTATTTATTGTTATTTGCATAATAAATCTTTCTCTTATGCTGTTCTCAGAGTTATTATTATTTATTGTTATGTCATCTGCAGCCCATTCTGTGCTGGTTTTTTTTTTAATATATTAAACTGAGCATATCAGTTGCTTTACAAGAGGTAAGAAATTATGAAAATTAATGGAGAGCATTTCACTCTTAACAACAGTGAGAGAAGAGACTGAATAATCAGTCACAAGATGAAGTCTCAAAATCCATTTTCTCCCAGTTTATTGGTTTTACGTTGCTATTTAATGACATTTTTACTAGTGTTTCGGAAGTCTGATCTTTTATTCTGGGATTCTAGTTTGAAGCCTTTTGGTGATTTTTATTTCTGGATACTATTTTGAAGTCATTTGGTGATATGATCTGTAGGGGAAAAATAGAGGAAAACATAGGAAATATTCACAATGAAAGAGAAAATAAAGTGAAATACAGGTTCATGTCTGGCTGCAGACCTGAATGCAGGATGTGAGCATTCCTAAATTCACAGATTAATCTCATCTAAGTTCTATTCTATACCAAAACAACTCATTTGTGTCTTCCCTGAGTTTTATTTCAATTACTCTTCAAGGTCCATTTTTTAACCCAAAACTCCAATGTGCAGCTCATGGGTTATTATTTCTATTCACTTAATATGTCAAAATTGGATGTTGTAGTGCTTCTATTATCTCATAATCTTTATCTGTATGCCTTCAGCCACTACATATGAGATTTAGGAATATAAACCCTTTTTAAAATTACTCATCACTATTATATCCCTTTATACCATTACAAAGAAAAACAATTATTTTTTTATCAGAGAGATGAAGAAATTAATGTTTGTGCATCATCCTCTTTTGCAGAAGTTACTGAAACTCTTTAGAAGAGGCAAATGTCACTGTAAATCAGTATTTGTAATTGCAGGACAGAATTATCTCCTCACAGTGGATGAGGAGCAGATGAATTCAGACACAATTATAAACCAATAATATAGCAGACAAGCAAACCAGTACTCTGAAACGAGTATATTACTTGTCACAAATTCATTTTCTGTATTGTAAAAATAACATAAACTTAGCATGAGATTTCTCACTCTCTCCACTGAAGTTAACTTTCTGATCCGTATCATCCTGATTTGGACACCAATACTGAATACAAATAATTTCCCCAAACTGTTTTTTCTGTGTATATCTCTGTTCTTTACCATGATTTCCTCTATTCATTTAATTATTGCAATATTTGTGCACTTCTCCCTCTGACCCCCCAACCTTCTGAGAGCTACGATCACACTTACTGAAATTCTACTGGAGAATAGAAAGCCAACAAGCCTGTAATCACTAAGCCTTTAATAACACAGAACACAAACTAAAATATGCATCACTCTTAGGCCCAAGACATTCTGGTTCCAATTACCCTTAGTGGTTGCTATAACAATACTTCAATACAGCCACTTCATTGGGAGGTACAGGGCTCTTATCTTATCCAAGAGAAGTAAATATTCATAACAAATAGCATGTTCCAGAATAGCAAAACATTTCAAAGTCAGCCATCAGGTTCAGTGATGTATTAAATGCCAGACAGAGGAGCTAAGGAAAAACAAACAATCAAAAAGGAATTGTAATGGTGTTTTCCCTTATAGGATGTTTGAATGGAATTTGTCAAGGCCAAGTGCTTGCTTGGACCTGACCCTGCTTTCAAAATGGTTTTGAAAAATCTATTTTAGGGAGGGGGGAAATAAAACAAAAACAAAAATTTTTCAACTGCACAAACTAATTTACAAAAATATTGTAGAACTATCAGATAGTTCTGTGGGGTTTTTTTGGGGGGGTGTTTTTTTTGTGTGTGCGTGTGAACTCATTCAAAATGATTCTATACTTCAACTGAAATTATTTAGGATGAATTGATGTGTTTTTATGTCACTTGTGGCCAATTGGTGTGGTGCTGTTGTGTCAGGATTTATTTTTTTTCAATTTGCATAAGAAGAGAAGGAAGGAAAAACACTGATTTCAGGACTACTCAGACAAAAACAAGCTGAGAACATTTCATTTCAACTTTTATTCAAGGGAAAAGTCTGGAAAAGTCTTCCAATTGAAAACGTTTGTTAAAAATGACCAATATATTTTACAATTAAGAAGAAGGCTTTTCTTCTTCTCTAACAAATTCCAGCAGTTAAACTTTTTTTTCTTTTATTATGACTTGTTACACTTCTTGTAAAATTAATTTTGAATTTCTGTAAGTCAGTGTGTTTATTTTGGTTTTCAGCTTTATTTTTTATCTTAGGTAGCTCTATATCATTTATAAAAATAAGTTATTGTGAGTGTATTATATTCTAATGTGTATATTAGGCAATAAAATTCAAGTTGTATTTACAGTAATGGCTATGTAGTTGAAATATAATTGAATCATAAAAACACAGTATGGTTGGTGTTGTCACAGACCTCTGGGTTCATCTGGCCCACCCTCCACTCAAGCAGGGACACCCAGAGCAGGGGTCAGGAGCATGTCCATGCAGCTTACCCAAAGCACGGAAGTCTTTCCTGATGGTCAGATGGAACATATGATGTTCCAGTTCAAGTGCATTGCCTCTTGCCTTGTCTCTGGACACCACTGAAAAACTGGCTCCATTCGATTTGTACCCTCTCTTCAGGTATTTACGGACATTGGTAAGACACACTCTGAGCCTCCTCTTTTCCAGGTTAAACAGTCCCAGCTCTATCTTCTACCTCTGAAGGGGTCCCCTCCTCCAACCTTTTGGTCATTATGGTAGACCAATGCTGGACTCTCTCCAGGAACAAGATAACTTCCAACTGAAGTCATTCTATGATTCTATGAAGGAAATTGCATTTAGAACATGAAAACTAGGACACTTGACTTAGGAATTATAACATTTTTTTGCTACAACTCTGTGCAGTGTACTACCTCTCATCTATTCAAGCTGTTACTAAACTACTGAACTCTATTAATTTTCAATGAAACAAACAGATGTTGGGAGAATATTCTGAGAGTCGGTCTATTTTTGCAATGTTCCTTATGACCTCTCATTTTATTCTCTACAGATAACTCTTGTTATCTGCTGCTTGAAGCAGAATGGTAGGGAAAATTGCCTTTTTTATCTGATTCTCTTTCTCTCATGGTCTTAAGTTAGCTAGGAGCAGTGGGCATCACTGAGATTTATCTCATTAAACAATGAAAAGAGTTTATTAAGAAGTAAAAGGCCAATTTCTCATTAATTCATCAGTTATATTTGTAGTGGAAATTGAGCAGGGTATCGCATTTCATCCATGTCTGTGAAGAAAACCTCATTTTTTTCTTGGTCTTATTTGCTATTATGAGCTATGGTGATCTCTTACATGGTCAGCTGCCTTTGGGCAGCACAAGTCAAGTTTATCAGCAACAAATATCCACAGTTCAACTTGGTAGTAGAGAAATCACCCTGTCTGCTCTTGGTGCGGCAGATTCACAGACACACACACACAGAGTGTTTGAAAATGATACATCTCCACTAAGGAAAGCAGATCACGGTGTGTTTTATGGGCCCATAGGTGAGGAGCACAACATGACTCTTGTCCAGAGAGATAAACATTCATTTTTTACCTTTTTTTCTTGTCATTACCCTGTGGCATTTCTGGCTTCTTCTCAACCAGTTTTTGAGAGAAAGCCTGGAACAAGTCAAAAGCATGCACAGACCACATTAAGTTGGAGGACTGAAGGGCATGGACAACCTTGAGATCCAACTTTTCCAAATTTTTCCTTTGCCTTCATTTAGTAAAAACCCCAGGTGGCAAAGGGAGGGAAGGAACAAAAATCGAGAGTATATTTTTCTTGTAGAGATATGGATGCCTGGACACCTACCTGTGCAACCTGGTCTAGGGAGCATGCTTTGTCAGGGAGCTTGGACTAGATGATCTATAGGGGTCCCTTGCAACCCTCACAATTCTATGATTCTGTGATATTAAAATCATGTCTGATTCTTTACAGTTGAAGAAAGTGTGAATTGTTTAGATAGATTTCCTTCAGAGTTCATGGTAGGCATCAGCACTGGAGAGAGGACCAATTATGAATCACAAAATCACAGAATTGTAGGGATTGGAAGGGACTTTTAGAGATCATTGAGTCCAACCCCCTGCCAAAGCAACTCCCTAGACCAGGTTGCACAGGTAGGCATCCAGGTGGGTCTTGAATGTCTCCAGAGAAGACTCTACAACCTCTCTGGGCAGCCTGTTCTAGTGCTCCATCACCCTCACTGTGAAGAAGTTCCCATGCACATTTGTGTGGAACTTCCTATGCTTCAGTTTGAGGCCATTTCCCCTTGTCTTATCAGCATGCACTGCTGAGAAGAGTTCAGATTCGTCCCTTTGCCTTCCACACCTTAGATATTTATAGATATGGATCATATTCCTTCTGAGCCTTTTTTCTTCAAGGCTGAACAGACCCAGGTGTCTCTAAGGGAGGTATTCCAGGTTTTTTATCATCTTTGTGACCTTCTGCTGGACTCTTTCAAGGAGATCCCTGTCTTTTTTGAACCAAGGAGCCCAGAAATGGACACAATACTCCAGGTAAGGCCTGACCAGGGCAGAACAGAAGGGGGAAGATCACCTCCCTTGACCTGCTGACCACACTCTTTTTAGTGTACCCCAGTATCCCATTGGCCTTCTTGGCCACCAGGGCACACTACTGGCTCGTGGCCAACCTGTCATCCACCAGGACACCCAGGTCCCTCTCCTCAGAATTTTGCTTCAGCAGGCCATCCCCCAGCCTGTACTGGTGCATGTGGTTATTTCTCCCTAGGTGCAAGACTCTACACTTGCTCTTGTTAAACCTCATCTGGTTCCTTTCTGCCCAACCCTCCAGCCTGTCCAGGTCTCGCCTTCTGGTGTGTCAGCCATTCCTCCCAGCTTTGTATTGTCAGCAAACTTACTGAGGGTGGACTCTATCCCCTCATCAAGGTAATTGATGAAGATGTTGAAAAGGACTGGGCCCAGCTCTGACCCCTGAGGAGCACAGCTAAGTAAAGGCCTCAAACTGGACTCTGCACCACTGATCACAACCCTCTGAGCTCTTCCAGTCATCCAGTTCTCAACCCACCTCACCATCCACTCGTCTATTCCATACCTCCTCAACTTCTTTATGAGGATACTGTGGGAGAGAGTGTCAAATACCTTGCTGAAATCAAGATGGACATCCACTGTTCTTTCCTCATCCACCCAACCAATAATGATATCATAGAAGGCCACCAGGTTGGTCGAGCACAACCTTCCCCTGGTGAACCCAGGCTGACTACTCCTGATAACTCTCTTTTCTTCCAACTGCCTGGAGATGGTATCCAGAACAAACTGTACATCACTCTCCCCCAGCTGAAGTTTGATACATTTCAGCTGCTCTCTCACATAAAGAGCAACTCCACCACCCTGCCTCACCATCTTGTCTTTTCTAAAAAGCACATAGCCATCCATGGCAGCATTCCAGTCATGTGAGCTGTCCCACCATGTCTCTGTGATCGCTATGAGATCATGGCCTGCAACCACACGCAAATCTCTAATTCTTCCTTTTTATTTCCTATGCTGCATGCATTAGTATACAGACACTTTAGGAAAGCAACAGGTGCAGGTATTCCTAAAGGGACTCGAGAAGATTTCAGACAGGGAATTCACTGTGGTAACTCCTCTGAGCAGTCCTCACAAGATCCTACATGACAACCCAGAGATATTTCCCTGCTGTCTCCTACAACGACAACATCCCCACGCTCTCACTTGATGTCAACCTCAACCTATAGTGAGGTTGCTCTCAGCTGTTCTTGTTTCCAAATGACAACAAAGTGAATCTGCTTGAGATTAGATCAATCGAGATTAGAGAAGTTGCTATTAGAAAACTAAAATTAAGTGACAGAAATCTTAGTTTACAGAACAGATAAGAAGAAGCACAACTGTTAGGGCTCCACTGAAAAACATCCTAGATTTTAAACTAGGCTGTGGTGAAGATGTTGAGATGTCATCACATTGGCTCTCAGTCTGCAACGGTGCTATCAAACCTGGCTCCTACAACCTGTACAGCATGCAGAGAGAAAGCCAGGTTTATCTTTCTTGTTTCGTGATGACACTGTGACAAGAGAAAAAAAGGCAATTTCTGTTGAGGTCCCAAATTTCCTTGAAATTACAATAAAACTTTGTGTGGATAATTGAATGGGAAGGGCTAGCAACCTGTGTGGTGGGAAAATAGATGATATGTAACTAGGTTGCACAAATGACATCAACCAGGTACCGAGATTGAAACAGTACAAAAAAGATTTTTGATTGTTTGAATGTCTCCATGCCTCTAGAGATCTATAGACTAGAACTATCTCAAGATAAATTCTTGAGTATCCCTGTTGGATCCAGCAATGAATAACTAGAAATCTGAACAAAACAGTGTGTGATAGAGGTGGGGAATGTTAATCTATGTTGGACTGCCTGATAAAGGCCTTGAAAAATAGGATTTTCTTTTGTCTATCTTGTCATAGTCCTGTTATATGAATAGCGATCTGGAAGCCTGGACGTTGCCTTCCAGCTGCCCAGAAGGAAGCAAACTCCTAAAAGAGGTATGAGATAAAGTGGAAATCTTTGCAAACACACATAAATCACACATTCCTTCAGTAAGTTGTAACAGCGATCTTAAATGTGTCAGCAATCCACGAGAAGTTCAGGTTTTATACAACACTTCACATAAAGGTCTCAAAGACTTTTAAAGGAATGTATTTACAGTGCTCTTTTTCCTTACACAGAAGACCACTCCTCCCCCCCCCACACACACACCTCTTCCTAAAATAGCCAAAGTAAACTGGAATCAGAGAACTAAAGTAATTTTTACAGGGCAACATAAGGACAGTGTAAAACAAAAGGAGAGAGGAGTTTCCCACGCAATTGGTAAGCGACTGAACTAGAGAGACCTGGTGACTGTTTCCTATAATTCAATTTTTTTAAGTGAATTTCTTTATATGTATTATACATTATTATGCATGTAAGAATTACATATCTATAGATATATATAAAGTAAATCTTCTTAAGAAAGCAGTTATTGGTATCAGAGAATTTATTTTTTTCTTCAAAATATAATCTTTTAGGAAAGGGAAAGTAAGATTCCTGAGGAAATTCATTCCCTTTCTTAATTTGCATGATAATAAAACTAAGAATTATTCAGATAACAGTTTATTCAAACATAACTTGCTTTATCTACAGTGGCATTTTTGACAAAAAAAACCCCATCATTACTAAGGGTGGAAACAGTCTGTCTGCCTGTGAGAGCAGAAGAGTTTGAAATTTTGAATGATTACTGCTCTGCATGATTGTCTTCTGCAAGTAAATTATTGGTCACATCTAGGGAAGAAATGTTCAAACACAACCAAAAAAGAGTCAAAACTTGAAATCAATGTCATTAGAAAAACAAAGTATTTTTCTCACCAATACCCTTTCCTAACAAGTTAATTCAGAAAAAAATGCCAAGAAAAATCAATTTCCAGAGATTCTGAAGAGCTGAAGGCAATATGGTAGGAGGGAGAAGGAGGCTGATGAGAGGAGATAGAAAAGTCCATGTGAAACAGGGGATGGAAGACTGATCAGTTTTTGTGAGTCTGTTCTTTGTGGTTATTTTTGTTTGGTTGGTTGGTTTTTTGACAAGCTCCCCATGAGCAACAGTTAGAGAAAATTCATAGCAACTGGCTTTAAGGGTGAAACAAATCTCCTTGACTTCTTTGGAATATGGTTACTCAGCTAGAGCGTATCTGCAAATCCAGACTCCAAAGTTAAGCTTAAACTCACAAAGATGTGTAGGTAGAAGTACTCAATACCTTGGAATATCTGGATAATTATATTGCAATATTTCTTTATCATTGTAGCGCATAACGGCAAACTGTGTTTTAGGTTTCTTTTTCCAGAATGTCTCTTTGTATTTCTCATGCGTAAAGGTTTAACTACTAAAAATAACGTAAGTCTCTATATTAAAAATTATATAAATTAGAATTAAATTTGGAAGTGCACTTTAATAACAAAAGATATTCCAGGGGAATTGTATTTACATATTAAAAAAGTATTGAAAATCAAGAGAATTCAGAGTCATAATTAAACCTAAAAGAAACACAGTTTAGAAATAGAGTTGTATGTTCAGTATCTGAACAGCATTAATTCAGATCTATGATAGTATTTTGAAGAAACAGTGTAAAAATTGCAGTGATCTTGGGGCAATGAGAGTTACCATGTTTGTTACATGTGGGCTACTACAATCGTATCTGTCATGAAGCAGAAGAGCAAAGATAGTTGGAGCAAGTCCCTGATTCAGCTCCGAAATACACTGATATACAGTGTATCATGTGTATATCCAGTATTAGAGGACGGTTTTTTTCTATTGCTATAGTTCATGTAAGCAATGAGCAATGATATTACGTCTGCTTCTGTTTGTGCTTTTCCCTCCACTGACAGCTGAAGCTCCTTGTTCTGCAAAGACTCTGAGAGCTTTCCAGCAAGAATAAAAAAGGTTTTGAGTGGAAAATATGTACATGAACATTTAATTCCTGACTCTATTTACACAAGGAAGCCAAAGTAAGGAAGCTTGAACTCTCTTAGCTTCTACGTCCTTCATGTAGCAGCTTTCAAAATACTCTTTTACCACAGCAGTTATGTGAGCTTATCAATGCAGAGAATTTTTGAGAACCATTTTTTTTCCTATGCAGAATTTTATTGTAATTTTTTTTTTTTTGATCAAGCAGTATTTCAAGTGGTTTTAGACATACAAGATAAATGGTATGGACAAGAGGTAATGGCTGTAAGTTGCACCAGAGGAGGTTTAGGTTGGATATTACAAAGAATTTATTCTTAGGAAGAGTGGTAAGCTATTGGAACAGGTGGTGGAGTCACCATCCTTGGAGATGTTCAAGAACCATGTAGATGTGACACTGTAGTGCCCTGTTCTCTAGGCATGGTGGTAAAGGGCTGGTGGCTGGACTAGATGATCTTAGTGGTCTATTCCAACCTTAATGGTGGTCTGATTCTATGATTTCAAGGTTCTATAATTATTGCCATAGTTATATTTAGTAGCCATTATATGATACAAAAACTGGTTTCTTTGATGTCAAGACTGCGTGGAAACTCATAACCACTAAGTGAGAAGCAAAAAGTATGAGAATTAAACTTGATCTACACTACTTGCAAATATCCTTTCTGGATATGAAAAGAGCATTAACATATCTTTCTCTGATGAAAAAAAAATGACTGTGTTTGGTATCTTTCCTTGGATGATACTGGAAAATCACACTTGATGAGGTTACTGTTTGTCATAAGGTAGGTTGGAAAATTCTGAACGCTGTGGTCTTCACTTTCTTCTTACTTGCCATTGGATAAACATGTAGGGTAAACAATTCACTGCCTCTGAGATCCATTGGAAGAAATTTCTGTCAGTTTCAGACACTGGTAACTACCTGTTTCCCTTGCAATAAAATACAGAGAGCTTGAAGGCCATCATGAGAGGAAAGCTGGGAGATTCTTGTCCAGAGGGCAGGGACACAAGGGCTTCTCTGAGCCATTGTTCTCAGTGAACTGCATCTACTTCTTGTTCTTTTTCTACTACCTATATTAGGCTTTTTAAAAGGCTTGGAAAAGGCAGTAAGCTAACCAACTTTGGTTATAATAATAAAGTATTTGGGATAGTAAACGAAATAGCCTGTGCTATTCCCCTTGTGTTACCTGCCCTTGTGTGGCAGGTGAAACTCAATGGAGATAAAGTGACACAAGATAGAAATCACTTCCAGTTGTACATATAACATGACAGAATATGAGCTGGCCATTAACGTTCAGTTGTGAGATACCAAGGCTGTGACAGTATTGGGAAAGCATCGTACTTGCGCATTTCAGTTGTCAAGAAAGGAAGTCAAATGTTAACAATTATTAGAAAAGGGGTAAAGAGTGAAGGAAAGAAGATGTCTACATTGCTGTATAAATCCTTATTTTTTACCACACTTTTAATTCTGTTTACAGTTCTGGTATTCTTACTTTGTAAGGTTGTACACGGATAGATTTAGAGAAGCATCTCAGGTGCAATTAAAGTGAGAAAATGCACATAAGTGACTATTTAGGAAAACCTCAATTTGGTTGAGACAACTTAGGATAATTGCAGAGAAGAGTAGAAGGAGAGACAGAGCTGTGTTGTGTGCAAGTTAATGCTGGCATGGAAAGTTATAGTAAAACAGATTATTTACAACCTCTTTCAGTAAAAGGACTATAGACATCAAATTAGAGTGAAGAGAAGGAGAGAAGTAGATGATGACACGGATTTCATAGGCTCTAGGAAATGTTAGACAAATTACTGATGGGAAAACCTATTGATAATTAATAAGTTAAAAGTTACATTCAAGAGAAAAAGTTAAAAGAAAGAAGAAATGGGGAAAAGTGAAAGATATTCTCCAAAATACACCCAGAAAATAATAAAATAGAACCGTTCACAAAGAGAATATTTTTTGATATTTCCTTGTGGTCTGCCTTTACCATTAGAAAATATAATAATTAGAAAAATATTATAATTCGAAAATATAGATTTTATAATGAGTTCATTGACAAGTCATGAATAACTTTCCTGTTGGTCCACGGCTTCAGAGAATCATAGAACTATTAACATTGGACAAGACTACCTAGTCCAGCTATCAATCCATCACCATCATGACCACTAAACCGCATCTTCTGAGAAGAAGGAAAGTCATTTTTGATAAAAACACAAGGAGCTGCAAGGTTGTTGGTGGTGAAACACAACTGTCTCCTTAGGGGACCAAACCACAAGGCTGCAGTACTTTAATTGCACGGGGAAAAATAACAGCAGAAAGAACAGGTAGCAGAAGCTGAAGAGTTAGCAGCCAGGTAAAACAACACTAATAAGGAGACAAAACAGCTTTGTTTTATTTGCCATGGATGGTGGAACATTTTGCTCTTGCAGTTAACGTGGAACACAACCAGAAAGGTTATTACCCAAGATTAAGTGAAGAGTAATGTTGGGACTTCTGTGGATTTCAAAAAGCAGTTGCTTCTTTCCTTTGTTGTCACTGCAATGATTTGAGACTACAAACGTCACCCGCAAAATGGTATGGGAGGCATCCATGAAAATAAACAGTCCTTAAAACAGAAAGACATAAAAACAAGCAAGCAACCATAACAACGAAAAACACAGCCACAGACAAACTGTAAGTGTTCTTGGGCTGTGGCTATTTAATTTATATCAGAACTATAAAAGGCAGAAAGAAAAGATTGATTCACACCAACAGGAAAAAGTAAGGTTAAAGTAAAAACTGTCTCCTTGGTCTCCTGGAGCTTAGCTCATCTTCGCTCCTCTTTGTGACATGATTAGATTCATTTCAAGCTCTGAAAGCCCACAAGACCCTGTGGCTGGAGGCCATGGATGCAATCTCTGTTTCAAGGGTGTACTGAGCACAAATGCCTTTGATGAGATCAGATATTTGGCAAGTCATTTGAAAAATATGTGAAGTCCTGCAGTGTGCTTTGCACTCCCCCTCCCTCTAAAATTCCCACTAACACAGGGGCCAGAAGTTAATATGGCTGCAGAAGTGATGTGAATTCTATAAAGCCAGGGTTAAGATCTGTGCTTTTGCCCTAAATCTCCACATCAGTTCAGCAGAACCAAGCATGGTTGCAGCATGCCCAAAGCACCCACTCCTGTAGGCAGCATCAAAACCTGCTGTGTTCTGTTAGCCAACAAAACAAAAACAAACAAACAAACAAACACACAATAAAAAAATTTTGAAAGACATATTTTGAGCCTGCACAATATTAAACTGCAGGAGACTGATTTTCTGAGTCTGAGAGTCCTGGGACACTATCCCTGAGTTTGGCAGGGCCAGACATCCCACAGCCCCTTATGTAGTACCATGACATTAGCTCTGTTCACAGACTGGCTGAATTGTTAAGGTTAGAAAAGACCACTAAAATCATCTAGTCCAACCATCAACCCATCACCACCTGCCCACTAAGCCACATCCCTAAACTAAACCATGCTCCTAAAACATGACTTGTTCCACATGGGAGGCACTTAAACATACCAGGTGCATAAAGCAAGAATGTTCCCCACTCCCATCTTTCTTCAGGGGAAGTACTTTTTTCCATGATATATGGAGAAAACAGCAACCAGTGGCTAAATTCAATGGCTCAGAACACATCCCAGGAAATGTTTGTGATCATGGTATGATAAGCCAGATGCCAATGTGTGAGGTTACTTACAGAAAACATGAAGTACACTTTGGAACTTCCAGACCATTAGCCATGAGCTGCCCCTCTGGCCCTGGGAGGTTCAGTCTTGAAGCAGCCACACCATCTACTTGGCTGCAATGTCATCCAACCCTGATAGTGACTTCTTCTTGGAGCATTTTCCTAGCCAGCAGTCCCAGATTCACCAGATGAAAATTTTGGCATCTACACTTGTGTACTGCAGTGTCATCCATGTGTGAAAATGGCATACTTAACAGTGGAGCTTTGAACTCAAGCCCATGAATTTGATACCACAGTAATTTTAGGGCTAGGCACTCACTGTTTTTATTTCTTTCATAAAAGATTCTGAGATCAAAAGGATAAAAAATTGCAATTGAAGGGACAAAAGGGATGGTTATTATATTTTTCTTATTTTTCTGAAGAGCAGTTACTAAAGGGTACCATTATAAGATTATGTTTAATTTACAGGTGAAAACATGTCAAGAATAGCTGCCGCAAAGACTTTTCTGACAAAATAATTCATGTTGACTTTCTGTATTGAAAAACAACATCTCTTCCTGAGTCAAATCAAAACTGGGGCCTGTAATATTTCAGAGTGGTGCTTCATCACCTCAGTGTTGTGAAGGTACTGTGTAGAGAGAGAAAGAAAAGTAGAATTTACTGTGTGTTTTAGGAACTTAAATCCAATTTTCCACAAGTACTCAGAAGACAGGTGCCAAGTAAACTGCTCTGAAAATTACGTCCTAGTTTCTCAGCCACTTAGGTGACCTTTTAAAAATATTGACTGAGAGTCTGTACTTAAATCTTTATAGAGCCCATGGTGTGGAAGAAGGGAACATACTGAATTTCGTTTCTTACAGGGACAAAGACAAACTTGCTCATGACACTTTGAATATGCACGTTTCTGCATCTGTCCAGTTCTGGATCACCTGAACGAGGCATTGATTTTTACCCTACATGCACCACACTAATATATTTTAACCTTAATCAAGCCACATTTTTTATAAGAATAAGAGAGAGGAATGAGATTATTCTTCCCTGGAATCACTGATTTCCACAGCAGCAGTATCCTGGAAAATAACACATAGGCACTTAAGTATAATCAAAGATAATAGCTAACAAAACTATTTCTTGCTCAGTTCCTGAGCATGGAAATTCATCAGGCACAGGGTATAATGCGGTCATTGCTATTAAAGTGTATAGTCTGCTCTGGGAAAAGAATTTTGGATGTGAACCAGAACTTTCTTGAGGGAGATATGTTTGTTATTCAGACAGTAAAATGTTGCAATTAACACCTGATGGAGCATTAAAGACCCATAAAATTCCTGCTCCCTAGAAAAGATTACTCAGAAAGGGACTGTCTGCTCTTTGGCAAGCGTGTAGCAGATGAGTTTCATCTTCAGTGCAGAGCAGGATTTATGCAGTCACTTTGTGGCACTCAGAAAGGCAGAACTACTCAGTCAGCTGCAGACATGAAGTGACAGATTCTGCTTCTGTTCGCTCCAACGTGACCAGTCTAGAGGAAACTCTTGTCCCACTTCTAGGTTGTAAATACAAACAAATTGTGCC
The DNA here is from genome assembly GCA_013399175.1 of Odontophorus gujanensis. Lineage (NCBI taxonomy): Eukaryota > Metazoa > Chordata > Aves > Galliformes > Odontophoridae > Odontophorus > Odontophorus gujanensis. The sequence goes on from VXAB01012530.1 coordinate 171,808, forward strand.
AATTAAGTATGCCAGTCTGGGGAACCATCTTCCCCCACACAAACTTAAATGCACAGTGAAGTGTGGACATCAGATCTGCTGTTTCCCATTGCTGTGCCTGAGGAAGTATTTCTCTCTTTCACCATCAAAAGGGAAAGATAAAGAATTGTATGGGGTCTCACAACCAACGTGCAGACAGGACATGCCTTGAGCTGTGCATGCACAGGCACTTCGATGTTCGATGTATCTGTCACACTGACCTCTTGGCACTTCTACAGGACAATCCTTCCAAACATGTCTGATAGGAGTATGACACAATCCTGCATCTGACACAAGTGTTTCTGAAGAAAATAAAAAAATTAAAGAAGTAAGTTTCTTCCAAGCACAGAAAGCTAGAAGAAAAGGATGGCCACCATGCATGAGGCAGGAGATAGCAATAACCAATGGCACACCACTCTCCACTCTCTCATCCAGGCTTCAGGCTCTTTAGAAGACCACATTCTGACGTATATTCCTTTATCTGCTGCTGGATGCTACAACAGCAACATACATCATAGTGTAGGTGCCTTGCTGAGTGTCTGGATCCCAGAAAAGACTTCCTGTACATATACCAGTCAAGACCTAACACAGACTCGCTTTGGACACTGATGAACCATAGCCCAAGGGGATACATGCACTTAAATTTTAACCCCTCTTTGAAGTTCCCACTCTAGTCTAAAATGGCACGTGATCCATTATGGACATAGTATATGAAATAAAAAAGATTGCTGGGGTTGTTGACCACTCTCATTAACAGACTCTGCTGAATGTCAGCTACTGAACCACAAGCTTACATTTTTTCAAAGAGAATAGTGATTCTGAGTAATTCTGAGTTGCCCTTTTCGATCTTTCAGATTTAAAAATCTTAAAACTGTTTTAAATAACCAGATGATCTCTTGATCTCTTCTTTCTCCTTTCCTTCCTTCCTTCCTTCCTTTCTTCTTTCCTTCTTTCCTTCTTTCCTTCTTTCTTTCCTTCTTCATTTTTAAATTAGACTTCAGAAGACAATGAAAATTAACAGTGAACCTGGAAAATGTAGGTCATTGGTGTCTGATGTAAGATCAATGTGGAGTTACTGCTAGAATTTTCCTCAAGTGCATACAACACTGGGTCAAAAAGAATCCAGATGTAGCTTGCTTTTCCAAGGTTGGAAAAGGCCTCTAATATCATCCATTCCAACTATCCACCTGCAACCAATATTTCCACAGTAAAACATGTCCCTTAATACAACATTCAAACATTTCTTGAATACCTCCAGGGTCGGTGACTATGCGACATCCCTGGGCAGCCCATTCCAACACCTGACCACCTTCTCAGAAAAGAAATGTTTCCTAACATCCTACCTGAGTCTCCTCTGGCACAACTTGAGGCCATTCCCACTAGATCTATTGCTAGCTTCCTGGGATAAGAGGCTGACTCTCATCATACCACAGCCCCCTTCCAGGTAGCTGTTGAGTGTAATGAAGTCAACTCTGAGCCTCCTCTTCTCCAGACTAAACAATCCCAATTCCCTCAGCTGCTCCGCATAAGACTCATGCTTCAGATCCCTCACCAACTTCTTTGCCTTCTTTTGAACACAGCAGCCTTACCAGAGCTGGATACAGAGGGATGATCACTTCCCCCTCCTGCTGACTGCACTATTTCTGATACAAGCCAGGATGCCATTGGCCTTCTTGGCTACCAGGGTACACTGCTGGCTCATGTTTAGTAGAGCGTCAGCCAATACCCCCAGGTCCATTTCTTCTACACAGTCTTCCAATCACCTGGATGGATTTTTTCCTGTAGCAAGTGGGATCAAGTACTCACCACTTTGCTTGGAGAGGACAGTTGATTAAGGTAGTGGGTTAAGAGAAACGATAAACCGCTACACAGATATCATCATTATGTTGATTGAGAGTAACAGAGAGGAAAATAGCTGAAACAGCATATCTGTCACTAAATGGAAATCAGATATTGTATTGAAGTTCTGGACCATACTTCATGGCATACCAACAGATCATCTGATGAGTCTCGAGACTTGGCTCCAGTGGAGTCTGGTGTAGGGTTGAATTTTATCCATTATTTGCAGTATTGAAAAGGGGCTCCATGTTCACAGCTGGGGAACATGATAATATAGAAATGCCTTGCTGCATCACAGTGAATGATTTTTTTCTGTAGTGGAAATCCTCACCCACCAAAGCAGGAAAGACAGCAGCAAAGGATGGTGAACAAACTTGTGTTAGAGAAGAGATAGCTGCCAGAGAGGAAGAGTAAAAATGATTTCTCATTCTACTCCTTTCTTTTGAATCTCTTCTGCCTTTGAATCTGTAGCCAAAACTCTGTAGTCTAGTTTGTAGTACTGATGTATGGATACATCACTTCTATATATATGTTTAATGTATAAATAGTGTGGGGTGCTGTGGTTTAGCCTAGCAGGCAGCTCTGTGCCATGTACCCATTTGCTCACTCTCTCAGCCACTGGGATTGCAAAAGAGTTGGAAAAATGTAAAACCACTGGAGGAGAAATGCAAACAAGATAGACAAGTACTGAGGGACTTCAGTAAGTATAAGGAGACATAAAGGTAATATTACAGAGGAAATGAAGTAGAGGAAATAAAACAGAATAGATAAAGTTTGAAGGAACAAAATATATTCCAGTGTCAGCCTTCTCAAAGACAGTAACAGACAATTAAATTGAATAACACTCATCTGATAACAGGAACTCCCTTAACTCATCTGTCCTTAACAACAACAGGCATAGTTTTGTCCTGTGCCGAAAACTGCACCCCAGACAATTCTAGTTACAGTTGTGTAGCTATCAAATGCAAGAGAAAGAAAAGAGTATGTAGCTTTATAGACATGAACCATAATAGTCCATTTGGTTTTAAGAACACAGCATTGTTCTCATCCAATTTTATTTGTTATTGATAGGAATAGGCATTGTTTGTCCTCTAAATGTATAAGCAGATTCAGCTTTCGGAAAGCTGTACATAAATTGGAAGCAATTTGGAACAGAGTAAGGAGAGTTACAGAAAAAATGGAAGAGGCTGGAAAAGCACTTGAAGATTCAAATGTTGCTAATGGCAAGAAATAATGAAGAATGATGTGCCTGGGGAAAGATCCCCAAAGAACTGCCATGATTAATTAAGGAAAGTAACCTTTGCAATGGTGCATCTGTGCACTAAGTCACAAGAAATGACTGTCCATTATAATTTAATATACAGTTCTTACTTGAAGTTTAGACACTTTCAGGTTTTGCAGTTTATCTAGGTTGTTATTTTTTTTGCAGACTCTTTCAGCAGTTCACTCATGCTATTGACCTGCTTCTCCACCTGATGATATCTGTCGTAACAAGTACCTACATTAGTCATTCTGAGCAGTACCCATTCTGCATTATTACCCTCTGTTTCTTTAATGCAGGGGTGCATGTCATGGCAGTGACAAATGTAAGCAAAGAAAACTCCAAGAAGTGCCTCTGCAGCTGTGCTACATGACAAACTGCATACATCAATTGCCTATTATAGCCTTCACAGCTCATCCAAAGTGAACCTGCATGGGGTCCAAGGGTGGGCCTGGGAGCCAGAATTTCTTCCACTTCAATCTTACCTCTCCAGGGATTATGATTTTGGGTGAGTCACAAGATTTGCTGACATTCTCATCTGCACATGAATAAACTAGCCCTCGTCTCACTGCTTTGCAGCTGGTCTTTGGCTGCAGAATTAGTAACTGGGCCTCAGGTATTTCATTTGACATAGTGTATCAGAACTGAATCGATATGTATCCAATAAAATCCTGATCAGTAACAGTTCTTTGGCCTCACAGGTCATTTTTTCATTGTTATTGCTTTATAACATTTAAACTATGTATCAGCAATGATCATTATTGAAGGATTAATTGAGATCCATTTTTCCAGGGAGGTGACTCTGAAGCTAGACCTCTCATTTTAGAGATATATGTGAAGCTGAAATATAATCCTTTTAAATCAAAGCACTACTTCTTATACTGTTTCCTCGTTTTCCAGCTCACTGTATAACGTGTGGAAAAGAGGCACATACTGAGGCAGAACATGAGGAATGTACATTCAGTTCATCTCAAAATCTCCTCTGAACTCTGTTGGATGACCCAAGGATATGGATGTGTTTCTAAAGTAAAGTCAGCCCTTGCAGGTGCTCACCAATCAAAAACCCACTGGATTCCTTATAAATCAGGCACAGAAACAGTTTCAGATAAGCATATAGGAGCCAACTTGAAAATATGATTGTATGCACATATGGAGTTCTTCCTCATTGGACATAAATCACTCCTATTGCAATTTGCGTATCTGTCCTCTTCTGTGCTTGTCATCAAGACATTGAAGTGTTTGATGGTTGTCAGTGAGATAAATCAAAAGTCATACTGTAACTATTGTGATGCAGTATTTTCCACCAGTGTGTCTGAAATTAGATATGATCAGTACTGAATTCCCAAGTATATTTACAACATCAGAGGTTAGAGAAGCAATGGCTTATTTTTTTATGTTGTCTGATATTTTCCAGCTGTTTTTAATATGTACATCTCTTGAAGGGATCCGTATGAGTCATCGTCTTAGTACACAAAGATTACTTTCACTGTTAACCTCTCATAATTCACCTTAGCAGTGACTGCTACACTTTCCTAACCGAGGCAATACTAACAAATCCATTATGTTAAGAGCCAGTGCAATACGCTGCTGCTGGAAGATATGGTTCAACACTGTCTTCCATTTGAAGAGATGCTCATTAGGGCAAACACTTGACAGCCACTGTCATAGTAAAGGTCATAGCAGGAGATAGGAAATATTCAGAATATTTAGGTAGCAAAGATAGGAAAAATCCCTTATGTCACACTTGTCCTTTGTATCAGGCTGAAGGCTGTCAATGACTTTGCCTTCTTGTACCTTTTCTCTCTTACTCTTTCCAAGCACCTTCAAAGCAGACACCAGTGATCATGAAGATATTCATTCTCTACTCTAGTATAGGACAAAGAGAAACACTGAATTGTAGAAATGTCTCCATTGGCAGGGACCTCTATTATGGCTTTATGATTTTTGTTGTATTATTGATATTCCACATCATAACATCATGTGGTGTACTGGGAGTTAAAGTGTTAATGCTCCAGCTGCATTCTGGGTATTCTCGTCTGGGAATCGAACCCGGGGCCTGGAGGTGAGCATGCCGGCTCCTAACCACTAGTCCAAGAGCATTAACTTGGCCACACCACGCTGGTAACCCCAGATTTCCTCTGATCTCAGAAGCAAAGCAGGGTCGTGCCTGCTTAGTACTTGGATGGGAGACCTCCTGGGAAGAGTAGGTGCTTTAGGCTTTTTTAACTCCCAATACACCACATGATGTTATGATGTGGAATATCAATAATACAACAAAAATCATAAACCCGAAACAACCTATCTTTTTAAATTTAGCCTGGAGAAGACTCTGTTGTGGCCTCTGAGTATCTAAAAGGGGATTATTAGAAAAAGTGGACTGACTCTCTAGCAGGATCTGCTGTGATGGCACAAGGGGAGATGGATTCAAATTACAAGAGAGAAGACTCAGGATGGATATAAGGACAGAAATTTTTTACAGTGAGGGTGGTGAGGCATTGGAACAGATTGCCCAGAGAAGTGGTGGAAATCCCATCCCTTGAGACATTCAAGGCAAGACTGGACATGGGTCCGAGTAACCTGATCTAGCTGTAAATGTCCCTGTTAACTGCAGGAGAATTGTGTAAGATGACACCTCCACTTCTTTACAATTCCTTCAGCACTATTGGAAGTCTGTGATTATATCTCCTTTAACTTTTCCTAATCTAAGGTTAGCAGAACAATTTACTTCAACCTTTCCTCGCGAGTCATGTTCTCCAACTATGTGTTCTTATCAGTGGCATTCTCAGGGCTATCTCCAGTTCTTCACTGTTACTCTTTAACTGAAAAGACTAAATCTGGAGCCATCGTTCAAGTTATGTCCTAATGCATGCTGACTAGAGTAGAATGACCACTTCCCTTGATCTGCTGGCTACAGGCTTGCAGATGCAGTCCAAGACTTGTTTTGTCTTCACTGTTGCAATGGCACATTGCTCCCTCATGTTCAACTTGCTTCCTGTCTAGACCTCAAGTCTTTTTTTGCAGAAAATGGAAGCAAATGTGCAGTTACAGGCAAACTCAGTACAAAATGTACACAGTGTTGGTACCAGTGACCTCATGATCAGCCAGTTATTACACTTAGGACTTTGACTTTGAAATCCTTAATACAAAGGTCACTGTACTACACAAATTTTAAAGAAGACCAGTGTGGTGGCAAGGCCTACCTCTCTAGCATTAAACAGTTGGTAGGTTTTGGACAATGCATACAACCACAGTTCCATGTGGGTATCTACTTTCTCTGTGCTCAAGGTAGGGGTCCCAGGCAAAAATCAGGCTGTGACCATACAATAAAGGACTACAAATATTATGCACGTCATATCTGGCATTTGATTAATACTTGAACTTCCTAACACTTGAGTTTCTTTTTACCTTCTTTTTACATTTCTCTTCTTTCTTCCTGCTAGTGAAATGCTGTGACAATATGTTTCATGTTAATTATGCATTATTCAGATTTCTTTTTCTAAGCTTTGAATAAGCCTTCAGTAATGCCTTTTGGCTGCCTTGAAAGTCCCTTGTTGCACGATTGACCTTTTTATCATTCTTTGTTTTATAAAAGCCCTCTCAAAACCTCCTGCCTTCCTCCTCCATAAACAGTCTGAACCTTTCAGATCCCTGTATCCAGAATACCTGCTTTGAGGTTTTTTCACCATGGCATATGTTTGATTGCATCTCATTCCTTGAATTCCTTACTTCCTATGCTGCTTCCTGTACGGTTGAATGCTACCTTTGCTTTCCTCTCCCTACCTAGTCAAGCATTCTACAACTATCAGCAGTCCACTGTGAGATTCCTCACTTCCTACTAAGTATTTAAAGATAATCTAAATATTTTTAAGTATAACATTTAAAATCTATTAATGTGAATAGGTATTTCAATATATACTCACTGTATTTCTCTCTGAGGGAAAATAACTTTCATTTTCACTCTCACGCCTGGTTTTGAATGAGGAACTTGTGTTTTTCCGCTGCAATGGAAAAAACATCAGAATGGCTAATGAGTGGTGATAGGAAAAAAGGAGAAAGAGGAAGAAAAAAGGAAAATGAAAAGGAAGAGGATAAGAAAGAAAAAGGAGGAAGAGGAAGAGGAAAAGATCAATAATGCCATATTGGAAATTAAAATGACACTTACTATGTCTCCTTGTCACAGAAGTCGGCTTCCAAATCTGGTTGCAGAACTTAGACACAGTTGCAACGAGAATCAATACTATTGTTTAACCCATGGTTTCACCATTTTTCCCCCAATATTTTTGCTAATACTAAAGGCATCCACGATTCTATTTATCTCCCAAGCTGTGTTGCTAAGACATAGGCAACAGATACATGCTGTGATCAGCAGCAAGTAAAGATCAAAATGCTAATTTGGTTTGGTTTTTAGTAGATTGGTGATACAAAATACATTTCTGTCCATGAAGAATTACAATCTATATTCTAATTCCAAATAAAGGTTTAGGATTAGTACCACGAAAATGGAATAATGAAACACCAGTCTGTGCTGTAAGATGCTGTTGAAAATTCAAGCACAGTGCATGTAATTTCAAGGAATAATTATTTCTCTGCTAAGGTCTTCCAGATAAGAAACTTTGCATGTTTTGTGTATTGGTTTCTTGTACAAACAAATAGTTTTCATTTTATTTATTAATTATAGAGAAATTCAAACTGAAATGTAGTTGCTTTTTGCCACGCAGCTCATAAAACTTCCTACCTCATATGCCTCATAGTTAAATAATGCAGCCATAGAGTAAATAATAAAAAAGGGCTAGCTAGTGGAAAGAAGTATTTAATTGCAGACAAATGCATTCCCTGGATTCAGAAAATACAAATTAGTTCTGAAGACCTTTGGAAGATAAGGACTGCCTGGAAAAAGGAAAGTTTGCAATAAATCTGTGAACTTACAAATTATTTTTTATATAAATCTAGGAGCTGCAATAGGCTCATTTACACAGAATTCAAGCAGCTGAAGCTAGGGAGTGCAGCTGATGGTAAAATACTATCCATCAGTTATTGCTATTGACATATTTGTGTAGCCCCGGGGGGTTGCAACTCAGGTGAGCAAGAACTCTTTTCCACCATCTACAGATGACCTGGAGCAAGGGACATAGCTAATTCTCACAGATAATATTTATAACAAGATGGATGTTTTTGAAGTTTCGTTTACAGCTCATTCGAAGATATGAATAATGAAAGTTTGTTTTTCTTTTATATCAAAAACATTTTTAAGGAGAAAAGATATGGCTCTTGTATCACTGGTTTATTTAAAATAGTAATTCTGGTATGAGAAAGAATAAAATTCTGTTTTCTATTCTTTATATAAATCAATTAATTGATCTTCATCATAGTAATATCTTCAGCTGCTTAGTTATGGTTGCCAGTAAATTCTAATTAATATCTAATCCGAAAAGAAGACAGGAAAACAAAGCTCTCCTGGATTTGAAGAGGCTGTAAAGAGGTGAAAGTGATTTTTACTCACAACCAGAGTATCTTAAACTACTGCGGAAGAGGTAACAGCCTGGAGATCACAAGGGCAGTGTTACAAGAAATGACCAGATGGTTGCTCAGAGAGTTCCCTTCCTCTCCAGATGGAGCCCATCCTACCCGAGTGTTCTACTCTGAGACTTCAGAGAAAAGGCATGACAGGGAGGTGGAATTAGACAATTTTTAAGGGTCTTTAAGGTTCCCTCTAACCTAAGTCATTCTATGATTCTATCTATGTTCACCAGGGCAAATATTTTCTGTTGATGTAAGCAAGGAAAGTTGCCTCATTTCCTTAGGTTTGTGGAGAATGTCTCAAGCATGTGTTCATTAATTTTAAGTGGAATCCTGTAATTTGACTTGAAATTTGGCTATCTTGACCCTGGCAAATTCTCTCAGAAAAAGTCACATATTTGATTGTGGATTGTGGAGGTGGGGGAAAGAAACCTGTCTACATCTGTCATTGCTGTCATTTAGCCTGCAGAGGCTGGCTCAAGTTTGCCATGCCCAGATCCTGAGAACAGCAGAACCCACATCTCCTAGATGAACTAAATTACAGGCTGCTCCTTGCTCAGGATATTGTTGTCAGGGATGGCTTTGGCCCAAAATTCATACTGACAAACACTGTTCATACAGCAGCTTCAGTCTTCAGCCCACAACACTGCACTTGAAGCAAATACATATGACATAAAACTTGCAGATAGCAGGGGGACAAGGGGACCAGAGCTGTGACATCTTGTAGCATCTAGGCAAGCACTGCTATAACAAGTATCACTTCTTATTTGAAGGCCTACTGTTCTCCTTCTTGGTGACAAAGAAGTAGAAGGAGGTTGTTAGGATCAAGGACAAGGTCTGCAAATAGCTTTTTGCAGACAGATGTAATTGTACAAAGTAAGTGCTTCAAGCCTTCTAGAAGCATGTGAACACAAGTAGTCCACCACTGGGGCTGGATAAAGTGATCTCATCTCTCAGTAAAGATTCTTGCCAACTTGAAAAGAAATCTCATGCCAGACTGCCAAGGCAGAGAAGAAAGTGGCAGGGCACACCATTGCAAACAACAGGGGAAAATGCAGTTTATGGGCAAAGAGAGATTTTTTTTTCTCTTTCTTCAAGATTTCTCTAAAATACTTGTGCATTCTCTTTGAGAAAAATCACAGAATCAAGAAAAGAGGATGCAAAGAGAATTTCACTGCACAGGAGGATCTCAGCTTCCCCTAGCATGGCCCCATGAAGCTCAGTAGACACTCAGGATGTGTTTCCATCTCACTCATGAAACTCTGCTTTCTCTCTCTTACACTGAACAGATGCACAAGTTAAACTTTCCCCAAATCATTGTTGTTTTCCCAAGATGGAATTCTCTCTCTTCTGGCTCCTTTACAGTAGAAGCATTTGTAAATACAGCTCAGCCTCTTCTTTGTTGTATAAAAATAGTGGTCTCCTCTCTGCATCTTCACCTTCCATTTGGGAGCATAGGATTAAGATAGACAGCTCTTGCTGTCTTCCGATGAGATTTCAAGGCTTTTATTGTTCCAAATGACTTCCTTACAGTAATGAAAGCAGCCTGAAGTCTGAAAGAGGTCCAAAAGGGCAAATAGTAAAAGAAAATTCTTTAGCTGAAATTTTTGAACCTTGGCATTTTAGTTCAGAGGGTCTGAATTTCTAGAAGAGAAATGAAACTGGCTCATGCTTTTATTCACATTAGCTTGGTCTGTTCATTACTGACTGAAATTTGTTGGCCTCTGAAAGTACTATGCCCCTCTAAACTCCAAGCTTTTATGGAAAATACAAAAAGAAGTCCAATCTGTGTGAACCAATATTCAATAGCTGAATTATATTTCCACCTACACTCCCTGCACCTGCTCAGTGTTTTCAGAGTCTCAACCCTCCACTTAACTCTTCCTTCTGCAAAAAAGTGATCTCATGTCTTTTGGCATTCCAGGGCAGAAAGTGAACAGAGTCAATTCTGCATGTCCAAATTGTTTGATGACCACATTTAATTTTTAGTTGCTCTCACCTATACTGTTTTTCTCCATAAAGAAAATACAGGATGACAAAAGTGCTTTTCAGGCCAGCCAAGAACCATTGAATCCAGGTCCTAGAAGGCTTGAACTGTGGTGGATAATACTCAACAGGAAAGTTAACCCTCGTGTTTGAACCTTTCTGCCTGAAACCTCCAGCAGGAGAATCTATAGTTTGTATCAGGACTGGTTTAGCCTTATGCTGTAGGCAGGACAGCAATGAACAAAATCCTTGTCCCATGGAAAAAGGTGTGTCAGACATCTTTCATATTTAGGTAAGTTTTGTGTTGTACCTTCTCAGCATTTCAGACTTCTCAGATGTTGGGTCCTTCTTTGCTGATTAGATGTTCAATTTACTGGCAACCAAAACTAAGCAGCTGAAAATATTACTATGATGAATTAATCAATTTAATTTAGCACGCTCTATTTGTATGCCATAATGACTTCCAGAAAGCCTTGCCTGGTGGCACTGAAATCTCAGAGGGAATACTACTGTGCAGATGCAAGGAGGGCATTTCTAATTAACAGAAGACGTTTCTAAATGCCGTTTTCCTAACTCAGCACTCTCATAACTGATAGAGTGATACAGTACTTACAATTCCCAGGAATCTTTTTTTTTTTTTCTATCCTTTTTATTTCTCAAGACTTTTTGCCTCAACTACTGGGGACCTCTTATCACCAAAATGGTAAACATTATGTTCCCGTCTGTCCTTGACACCTCAAAGGTAGTAAATTATACGAGTGGTAAGAATATTTATAGCTTCTCACTTTTATTACCACTAAATGCATCATTAAGTGTAAATTGATTGCAGCAGAGAGTGCATTAATTGTAAATACTGTACAAACCCCAGATTTTCTGCTGATATAACACAGCTTTCGGGGTGACTGAAACGTTACTTCCTCAAAAGAACAAACACATGTGGGCTGACCCATTCTATTCACTTGAGGATCTAAAAACCCTTGGATTCTAAAAGCATGAAGAGACTTATTTGGTAAGGTGATCAGGTTAAGCATTTCTCCTTTAGTATTTTTTCTCACTCCAACATGACTTTCATTCTTGCCACTCCATTTTTTTGTGTGTTTAGAAGGTCCTGTGTCATCTAGATTCTCCTATATAGTGTTATTTTGGTCTCTCCATCAGCCTGGCAACAATCAAGTTGGACCTCAGGAAGTGACAAACACACCATTGTCTCCCAGTGTAGCTCATGGCAACATAGCCACATCCAGCCAGCAGTAGCACTATGACCACTTGAATAAAGAACATGCCAGAGTGTTTTTTCTCCCATACCCACATCTCTTTGCACCCCCAGCAATCCCATGGCCATCCAGGGGCATGATGTGACGTGACATTTTTTGTAAATGACAAAGAAAGGTTGATGGAAAATGTCCTGAAAAGTCTCACATTTAGAAGAAAAAGATAAACATGATTACCATCATGGCCTCCTTGGAGGTACTGGTTGTTGACATGCACATGAAAAGTATAGACCAGCTGTAGCTGTGTTGCTTTTAGAGAAAACTCTTTACCAGAAATCAGTCATGTTGCCAATGCTATAAAAGAGATGACTGAAACACCAGGAAAATATATGCTTATCTTATTTACTAAGGTAAATAAGTGCAATTGGAACTCAGTCCATTTTCAGTCTGGGTTTGTTTGGAGATCATACTCAGGCTAAACACTTGTCCAATATTATATCTGACAATAAATAATAAAGTGAGCTGGCAAATCCTCCTCAAAGTCAACTGTAACATTTTCCATGATCATAAGCTGAAACTGCACTCATTTTTTCCCTTTGACAGTGTACTGTCATGTCTTAGGATGATATTTGGAATCATTCAGTTCACAGGGTCAGTAGCAGTAATGCCTAAGAAAGCAGTGATTCTGCTGTGGTTCAGACAGCAGAACATCATGGTGAAATATTTCATACTTTCAGGGACCAGTACACAGCTTCAGATTTTTTCTTCAGTTGTTTTTTCTCATGTGAGTTGAATTCTCTCATCTGATGGCTTTTGGTAGAAAATTTCATCAATGGATTTCTTTTGGCAATGTTTGTACACCCCTCTCCTTTAGGAATTTCTTTAAATAAGGTACATCTTTAAAAAGTTAAGAAAATGTCTCCCTAAGCAGTAAACATCATGTTTTCTTTCAGGATAGGCTGCTATAAGGAGCTTATCATGATGATATATTGAAGGACCAAAGGCCAAAAACTTGAACATAGGATGTTCCATACAAACATGTAGAAGAACATCATTACAGTAAGGGTGACAGAGCACTGGAATAGGTTGCACAGAGAAGTTGTGGAGTCTCCTTCCCTGTAGATATTCAAGACCCATCTGGATGCCTACCTGTGTGATCTATTGTAGGGAACCAGCTTTATCAGCAGGGTTGGACTCAATGATCCGGAAGTCCTTTCCAGATCACACAATTCTGTAAGTGTGATACTGTCTCTAAGCATGTAAAAATAAAGTTTCTCCTGCAAAAAAGATTTCTATGGAAATGAACTGAACTATCAATACTAACTTGGAATATGATAGATAGATAGACAGATAGATAGATAGATAGATAGATAGATAGATAGATAGATAGACAGACAGACAGACAGATAGATGCATAGATACATAGATGAATAAATAAAACAAGCTAGTGGTACAAACACTACTGTGCAGATCTAATCTCTCTATGGCATCAGAATTTCCTCTTTGTTTTAAAAGACTAGGAGCATTTGAGCTGAGGCCCTTTAACCTTTCAGGTAACTGTTTGGAAGTCTTGTAATTCCATCTTCTGAATGCTGAAATTGCACATACTTTCTCACATGGATGCCTGGGGATTTGTCATTTTTGTTTTTCTCATGGATAACATAGATGAATAAATAAAACAAGCTAGTGGTACAAACACTACTGTGCAGATCTAATCTCTCTATGGCATCAGAATTTCCTCTTTGTTTTAAAAGACTAGGAGCATTTGAGCTGAGGCCCTTTAACCTTTCAGGTAACTGTTTGGAAGTCTTGTAATTCCATCTTCTGAATGCTGAAATTGCACATACTTTCTCACATGGATGCCTGGGGATTTGTCATTTTTGTTTTTCTCATGGATAATTTTACATGGAAAAACAACGACTCCCTGAAAGATCTTTTTCCACTGAAAAATTATTTCAAGAGATAATTCTCGACCTTTCCTAAAATTGATACCATCTTCAGAATGTTCCCTAAAATCTAGTGAGGAAAAATAGTAATAATAGGTCACCTCTTCACTTTTATCACTCCTGTCTCAAAATTAAGAAACACTCTGAATTTAAGAATTATAGTGAACCATATAACTCCATACCTTTTTGAACCAAGTTGTAAATCCTTCTACTTCATTACATGTAAATCCTTCTACTTTATTACAGTAAGCATAAGGTTCTGACTTTCTTGGCACAGGTAGTTTTATTGCATCTATTACTAAAAACAGACGTCACCTAGTGAAATCTAATTCACTGGAGAGAAAAAGTTATGTAATTTTCCATGATTTTCTACTAAAAAGCAAATGTTTGAGAAACTCATATTCAATGGTAAATTATCCAATTTTTCTTAAATATAAGAAAAAAGGCATTTACTTATTCATTCTGTGAAACTTTCTCAGACATTTTCTCTCTTCCAATACTAGATATGATATCAAAAACTTCTTTTTTATCCAAAGAATTTAATCTTGTTAACAGAAACACACGGAATTTTTTGCAGTTCTTCTCATTGCAGTCTTTGTCCCTTTCTTTCTAAGCTGGAATACACTTTAGTCTTGGGGGAGGAAATTAACAGCCAATTAATCAGCCTAGAGGCTGAATTTCTTTCTGAGCCAGGACTCTCTCACAGATGAATGCATTCTATTACTTCCATCACACACACAATCACTGCTGCTAATAAGAGCATCACTCTTTCAAGTTTCAAAGTAAAAAAATGAATTTTTCTTCTATTGTAGACTTTGTACAGTTGAGAGCACTCTTAAAACCAGGCTCTTTCTGCAGACATGCTGTAAATACTGAAACCCGGCCTACAGGAACACTTAAACTAATGTCATCATTTATGATTTTGATGGGTTTTGTTTGGTTTTGTTTTTCACAGAATCACAGAACTGTAGGGACTGGAAGGGACCTCTAGAGATCATCTAGTCCAACCCCCTGCCAAAGCAGCTCCCTAGCCCGGGTTGCACAGGTAGGCATCCAGGCAGGCCTTGAACGTCTCCAGAGAAGAAGAGTTTACAACCTCTCTGTGCAGCCTGTGCCAGTGCTCCATCACCCTTACTGTGAAGAAGGGTGTACATATTTACTTAATTCTTATGTATGTATTTAATTAATTGCTCATGAAGCAATGGAACTTACATGAAAGACAATCTATAAAATAAGGTTTGATTTCTCTTCCAGTATGGACTAGGGACATATCTGGCTCAGTGGTCACTCTCCAGAGTTTGGTCTTTATAAGAATTGTGGATGCTGAGCTAGCAACAAGCAGCGTATATGAAAATCTGTGAACTAATTGTTGGAGGGTTTAAGTCCACTTCTTAAATCCTTTCTTCTCTTTGTGGGAGATATATATCATAGGAAGTACAGTGATGAACAGCCTTCTTGTTCCATTTTTTCTGACTTCCACATTCACTGAAGTGTTTCATTTTAAGATGTTGATATATCTCTGATGTTTTTTGCTACCCCCTACCAGACATTAATGTCTACTCCTTATTTTACTTATAAATCAGGAGAATAACCTTGCTTCCATTCCTCAGCTAGTACAAACTAGGAGTGCCCAACTGCTCCTAGCATTTCAGTTACTACAGTCTATGGGAGTCTCACCTCTGAAGCACAACATCTAACTTGCCTGGGCTCAGCTATTCTAGAAAGCTGAATGCTTTCCTCCTGCCCTTAACACTGTGTTGGAAGAGCATAGTCATGTTTTGTTTTTTTTTTTGGATCTCTGTCTGTTTGCTTTCCATACATTACATAGGAGATACAAAATGAAATTCAACTGAGTGAATGCGGGTTTCTGCAGTGCAGATGTGTCTGAACAAATCACTCTGGGTTCTCTCTGTATCAGAGGAGAGCTGGTCATTGAGCTCAGGGCAATACGTGAAACTGTTGAGTCTTGGCTTGATTTCCTTAATACGTAGGTGCCACTTGAGGCTCCTTGAACTGAATCCTTCATGTCAATCTCAGTTGCTCAATGAGTCCTAAAATTCCTTGACTGTGTTGTGCTTCTTTCCATTACCTACTGTAGGAACCAGTGTTTGGGTGGAGACACCTGGACTGAGGACACTCAGGTAGGTCCCATTTGAGACTAAGACACCAAACATAGATATCTATCTGTAGGTATGCAAAAAAAAACACTGGCTGTTCAGACATTCGCCTAGTCTCATTTGTGGTATCCCACAGCATCAAAGACATCTATGTGGAGTTCGCTGATGAGATATAGTCTTATGGGAAACCCCATGCTTTCCAAGTTACACATGAATGACAAGAGGGATACTCTGTAATGCCTGAAATCACCTATGCGTGTGCTACAGCCTCTTGCCCTTGGTGTTGCTGCTCTGCAATAGTTCACTATGCTAAATAACTTTAAAGACTCATTACAGACTCCTCACTCACTTGCAGACTGTTTGTGGTACAAGAAATGGAGGGCAAAATTGTTCCTAACCCTGCAATTAGGGATCTCTGCCTTTCTAAGCCCCATGAAAGAAAAATAATGTAAATTACATTCGGCAATGGCCAGAAAGAACATGCAGCCGTATAATCAGCCACAATATGACTTTAAGAAGGCATCAGACTGCATCTAACTTTTATTGAAACACCGAAGTTGTTGAAAGCCTATTACCAGGGGTATTTTTCAGACAAAATATGTGGTACAGACTGTAAAAATTAAGCTAGCTATTATAAACTTAATCTGAAGTCTGAATGGCAAAATTGAAAAGCACTCAAGCATTAAACTACCTTCTTAAAGGTAAAATAATAAAACAATATAGGTAATATATAAATAGCTATAAAGATTGCTGTGAGTAGGATATATCTGAGCTGAGCATTTCAGCAGAAATTGAAATGTATTATGGCTCTCAGTAAAGTTGAATGTCTTCAGCAGGCTGCTTTTAAGAACTAAATAGTTTGCAACCAATCTTGACCTTGTAGAGGATCCTATGAAACCTTTCTGATTATGCTTTCTTTTAATAACTTAAATGGGTTGAGATAATAAATAAACATGAAGTGTTATTTTGAAACATTTAACTGAACCTTAAAATTTATAATCTGTTTGGCATCATAGTTAATTAATGCTCAGTAATCAACTTTTTTGTCATTGTTCATTGGTCAAAGATCTTCATAAGGTTAAGTCCTTTTTAATTACTTCTTTTCATGAAGGTGACCTCAGCTACAGTGTTCATAAATAGTCAGAGTATACAATGAGGGCAACAGAAATAAGCATGTCTTCATTGATGTCCCAATCTCTTAAATTATTCATAGTGCAATGATTAATATATTTTAAACTCTAATTTTTTTCCACTATATGATTACTTCAAAATTCCAGTATCTGAAAAAGCCTGTAGTTCATTCAGCTTGTTTGATAACATCAGTTTCAACGACCAAACTTTCAATATAAAGAAAGACTTCATCATATGACCAATTGCTATTTTGAATGAGGCTACTGTATGAACTTGATCCTGTGGATTCTTTCCAACTCAGGATATTCAGATTCTATGAATGCCTTTGTGCTGAACTATGCTTAAATGTTTGAAGTGGACATCCTGAGAGAAGCTATGGAGCTGGCCATAATTTTGGCTTCAGTGTCGTTAATCAACCAAAATCCTACCTTGCCCCATGTAAGACTCCCCTGATTCCAAGCAGTGGAAACAATCCTTTACTGAAGGAAAACTGCAGAGTAAACTAGCTGTGTGTCATTTTTTCAGATTTCTTTTTCAGGCCCAAATTATTTACACATGCCATTTTACCCTAATCATCCATGACCTCATTTTACCACTTGATTATGGCATTATTATTCTGTAAAATGTTTTGCAGCATGCATGAAATCAACATTAAAGAACTTTGCTGAATAGCGATGAGATGGGAAAAGAATAATAATTAAAAAAATATACCTAGAATCAAATTATGGATGTTGCCTTTTATCTCAATGAAGAGGCACAGTAATCATTTCCCTTCATAAACTTTGTCTATGCTTATTCTCCAGAACTGCAGTGAAGAAAATATCTCCTATGAGGATACTTGATTATTGTGAACTGAGTAACTGGGTTTATAATCAATATGAAAATATAACCAGGAATCTAATCCATGTCTTCTCAGATCCAGTAATATGCATATCATGTGCAATTGTTGAGCTTAGAGACAAAAACAAGCAGAAATCAAATCACAGTAGTGTGTATTTACAAACACAATTCATCAATGACATTTAAATGCAACTCTCTGATTCAGCGTTCTACCAGGAAGAAAAGAGGAAAACCTGAAGGTGATAGCAGCTAAGCAACAAAGCAATAGATCGGAGCTTAAGAAAAATCCTGATATCTGTATTTTGCTCTGGAAAGGGCAGAGAAAACACTTCTCATGTTGAAACTTTCTACAGTTCTAGCTACTCAGTGTGTCTGGAATTGATGTAAAATAAGAAAATGCTTTTTCATGTGTGTGTTTCAGTGACATGGCTGTTGAAATACAACTAGACTGAATGGGATCTAAAAAAATCAAGTGTTCCTTTTCCTTTTAATTTTGATTAGACTTGCACCTTAGAAGTATTTTCTACATTGAAATATCCCCAAAATTTCCCATATAAACCTCTGTCACTTTCCAAGCTTCACCTTCTTGCACGTCTAATCATTTGCAATTATAGATAGGGATATTGCTTGGTCATGATGTAAAACCCAGGCAAGGTTTCCTCAAACAACTCATAGAATTACAGAATCATAAAATTGTTTGAGTCAGAAGGGATCCTTTAAGGGTATCTAGTCCAGATCCTCTACAATGAACAGGAATGCCTATAGCTAGATCAGTTTGCTCAGAGCCCTCTCATGCCTGACCTTGAGCATCTCCAGGAATGAGACATCCACCTCCTTCCTGAGCTGCCCATTCCAGTGCCACACTACCTTTATAATAAAGTTATCCCTATCCCGAGTTAGCATCTCTGATTATATTTTGAACACAAAGCTTTAACAGAACTCCAAGGTCAGGCAATGTTGTATGCCATTTGGGCCTCTACAAAGCTTGTTCTTCTCCACTTCACTATTTTATTTTATTTTGTTTTTAACTTTTTCTGCTACAGACATCTCCTACTTTATTTGGAATTTATGTTAATTTTGTCCTCATTAGATGGTGGTCATTTGTCATTCACTGATAATGGTTCTGATTGGTCCTTTCAGAGGTAGAATGACAACCCCCAATTCAGCAGAGCTCTCTGAGATGTATTCTACATGGACAGAAGCACAAGAAGAAAAGTAGTTTCAAGTGTGAGAACATAACGTTAGTTTCCTAAAATGTAGCTGAAAAGCACATTTTCTAAAATGTAGCTGAAAAGCACATATTGTTATTTTTAAACCAAGAGAAAGCGAACTAAAGATACTACAGCTTCCTTCTTCCAAGTTCCAGAGTGCTTCTGGCATTATTAGTCAGACAACAGCCATTAAGGATGACATTCTTCTAGGTTTTAGGTGCTCTCCCTTGAAGGACAAGTTGTGATAGAGGCTTAACAGAATCTAAGGAAGTCTGGCTGGACAGTAGGTGATGAATGAAATAACATGATTGCAGGTTGGTATACCCAGAGAAAAATGAAATGAAGTCACACACTATTTCAGCAAAAAGGCTTTGTATATCTGTAGTTAAAGGCCAAAATACACAAAGATTTGGACAGCAACATTCTCTTTAATTTCCATTTAAAATATCTTTGTCTCTCCAAGTCCAACCACAGAAATTTGAGATACTGAAACCACAAACAACTTCAACAAGCTTTTGACATCATTTGGCAGTACGCAAAATACGTACATGTGAATAACATGGTGACATAGATTTGTCAGGTGAACTATAGATATATGAAAGAGCACCTTCCTAAAAAATAAAAAATTAGCAGTACTGACAGAGAAAACCAGAAGAGTAGCTGTGGAAAGACAATAAAATTTTGATCTCACTCTCATGTAGAGCATGTAATTACAGAAAAAAAGCCCTTTCTCTGCTCAAAGCAACTTCCGCTTTACAAGAGGTTTCTCTGGGCCTTGTTCACTTGAGATTTTAGTAATCTCATTGACAGAGATACTCCAGCTTCTCTGAATCTCTGTTGCATTATTTGTATTTCCTGTCCTATAACTTGTATAAATTATCCAGTTGTCCTTTGCCTATGCTTCTCTAAGTTTTGTCATCATTTTCTTTATAGTCATCCATTAGACAGGATGCTGAATCCTTCCTTATCCTTTTCTCCAAGCTATATCTCTGATGTATGTTGGCGTTACAGCGTTCCATAACCACCCTGGATGCTCTCTCCTAGGTGCGCCCTTGTCTGTCAGACTTGCTCCTAAAACTGAATTAATTTTGCCAGTTGGATCCTCTCATTAACTTGAATCTCTGAAAAATTTCTCCGTTTTTTCTTCTTTAAGATGATCTCTGTGGACAGTGAATCAGTAATTAATCATTATTAGGAATCTTTCAATGAACAGATTTATCTGAAATACAAGACAATGTCAAACTGAGAGATGAATCACATTGAAATGAATGAGAGGTGAATCAGAGCCTTGCTTCACTACTCTAATGTAATGTCTGAGAAAGAACAGACAAGAAACAGATCAGTGTTCTCTAGTGCTTCCCATTGCTACTGACCTCTTCCCAAACACAGCGGTAGATTTTGATCTTGGGGGCTTGACAATAAAATATCCTGTAAATTGCAACAGGAATGTCTGAACTCTCGAGGGCTGATATCAATGTCAAGGTCAGCAAAGGGGACAGCAATCTAATCTGAGATTGTCAAAAATGCTCCAAAACCCCAAATCCAAGACTTTTCTGCTTCATAAGTAACTGCCCAGACATCACCTATCTCACGGATTTTTATGAGGATGCAAATACATCCACCTTCCTCTGTCCATGAAGGCCTTAGCAAATGGGCGTGTGAGACTCAGGAAGTGACTCAGATAGCAAGAGTAGTAGATAACAGGAGAGTATATATCTAGGACAGAACAAGACCCAGTATTGTGTTTTCCATTCCTCACGGGAATAAGGAACAGTGGCATTTGGACACTGCTGGCTGCAATCTATTGGGTTACAAAGAGCAACAGGACAGAGGCCAGGGCTGAATGTAACTCAGCATCAGTGAGCCAAGAGAAACAGAACTGATCTGCAGAAAATCCAAAGCATGTACTCAGTCCAGAACTGTCAGATATATACAGAGCACTTGTCACCTCATTCGTCCCGGTTTGCAGTCATCCTTCTACTGAGAGAGTGAGGCACTGGAACAGAGAAGTGGTGGAGTCATGTTCCTGGAGGAGTTCAAATACAAGTTAGAAGTGGCTCTAGGGGTCATGGCTTAGTAGGCATTGTAGTGACAGGTTGACTGTTGGATCTGATGATCTTAGTGCTCTTTCCAACCCTGATTCTATGAATCTATGATTCTGATATGGACCTACATTCAGCTGTCTGTAAGATAACCAGACTCTTCAAACAGAAGTTTCCCATTGGCTAGATTTGTGTCACAGAAGACTCTTGAAGGGTTTCATCCCTAATTAGCAGTAAGAGTAGCTTGTTATGTCCCAGCACTGGTAAGCACCAGATCCATAGCTTTTGTGGGCAGTGAGATACTCTATGCCTGATACAAGGCAATGCTGGTCATGAGAAACATGTGAGCAGTGGTTATATTCTGGCTTGATTTACTCCTGAATGTATTCAGATTTTTATTTTCTAGTTTTTTCTACTGCTAAAATAGCAGGAGCTGGAAATCAGGAGGTTTGTTTTTTCTTTTCTGCTCCCCTTCAGACTGTTTTTGTTCTAATGTTAATACTTGGGGTAACTTGAAGAAAAAAAAACAACAAAGAATTTTACGAGGGAAGATTGTATATATATCTATATATTTAATTGCAGTAGAGTAAGTTAATGGCTCATTAGCATGTTTCCCAGCTGAGGGAGAGTGGTCAAGACATTTTCCAGTCAAATTCTCTGTCATTTTAACTGTGAGCAATATGAGATTAATATTGTTTATAATACTTTTTCCAAGCTAGGATTCGTTTGTTTTTATCATGAGATCTGTAGGAGGACACTCCATAAGACTGAAGTGGGAAGTAAATTATTCCCTAATAGCAGTTCGTCATGACAGATCCTTCCTTGCATAGCATCATAGAAATATTCTAATTCTCTTGCTCAGTACTCTGTTTCTCTAGTGCCCATTTTAGTTCTTGTCTTTATTCTAATATGGAGGAAATACACTCTGTGCAGAAAATGATGAAATAACCATCAACAAAGATATGTATCAAAAACAAAAGTTCTTTCTGACTTACAGATGCTTACAGAGAGAACTGCGTTGCTTCTCTTTCCTAAAGACATTTCCTTTACCTAAAGCTTCCAAAGATTTACGTCTGTTTCTAAATTATGCAAGATACTGATTTGTGGAAATTTTACAAATGAGAACGAGATGTTGGGTATTTTAAAGCACAAGACTTAAACTAACAAAAGACAATATCAACCGTCTACTGTGAAATCTTACCTTAACTGTTCCTCAGAGCTACAAAATGTGGATGATTTCCCTTCATCTCTTATTTTGAGTATCCTCACTACTTAGCTCTTCAGTGCAGAGGTTATTTCTTGTTTTGTATTTCTACAGTACCCTGGAAAGCAATGCCCTGAGCTCAACTCACCCCATTAAATTAATCATAATTACCATTTCTCTCCCAGCTATTAATGAACAACATTATTTTCCCATTGTTCCTCCATATTACTGGATGTCTTTCACTCTGAGTTAAGAACTCTTCTTCTTTCTGTTGCAAAAGTTTGCAAATAATGTGGTTTATTATTTTTTTTTGCAAATACCACTCCTCATCAAGACTCCATTTAAGACCTCAGTGATACAAACAAACCAGAAAGATGAATGCAAATTGTGTCCCAATTAAATGGAACCCAGAATGTCTCCCTGGATATATTATAGGATGCAGTAGAGGTGGCAATGTTGAAGAGGTAGCTAGGAATAGCCTCCAGCATTAAAAATTTAAGCCTTCAGCTCATTCACAGCTGTGACTGTGCATGCACTGGGAGAGAAATGGCACAATTGAAAACAGAATTGGCATATGTATGCCAAATACATCTTGAGGAAGAGGAAACTTAACTCCATCTCTTCCTAATAAGAATGAGAGTTTGCCGCAAAGTTAATAACAGCTTTCTTATGGCAAGATAAAGCAAGAGGTTGGCAAACAAAAGAAGTAACAAGTCAATAATATGGCAGAACTGAACATTAGCAAGTGCTCTCACTGGAGGCCAGGCCAACCTGCTAAACTGTAGAGGATAAAGGACAGTCAGTCATACTTATATGTAATTGTTTATGGATGGCAATCCATTGTAGACCTTCTGAGAGCAAGAAAAATGAATATTTTGTGTGTACATACTAATCATGAAATTCATACCATGAACAGGGTCTGAAAAGAAACTGAGTGTTGGGTAATTGTGTAACAAAGCTTAATTTTCCTAGGGAACAATGACAGGGAACCACCATCTCTGCTTTAGTGACAGATACAGTATCTAATCCCTGGTAAAATCTCTCACACAAATTCTACCTCCTTTTTTTGTGCTTTCCAAGGTGATCCTCTTGGAAGAGCAGTTATTTCTGAACTTATCCATTAATATCCATAGTTCAATGCATTTTTTTGTATGTATGTCAACTACTCTTAATGATCTTTTTTATTGGGTCTTGTTTATATGGCAAAGATAATTGTTTTCTGTGGGTTGCTGTTCTGTTCTGTAACTTGAAGGTAGAACTTACCTTCTTCCACAAGAACATCAGAGCTATGCTGTCTACATTTTTATACCAGATTTGGATTATTTCTTAACAGGAAAAAGCCATCAACAGGGTTAACTAACTTCCACATCTCTCCATTTCTTGAACACCTTCAGAGATGGTGGCTCCATCACCTCCCTGGGCAGCCTGTCTCAATGCCCAACTACTCTTGCTGAAAACAAATTTTTCCTGATATTCAACCTGAATTTCCCCTGGCACAACTTAAAGCCATTAGTTCATGTCCTATCTGTCAACGAACAAGGTCATTGCTGTCTGGAGGATACTGCATGCTCTAGAAATACAAAATCTTTGGTGCATATGGCAACAATCTGTTATGTGGGAGATTGTCAGGAAAACCTGAATGGAGTATGCTGAAATATCTGTTGTGCCCACAATATTGGATGACAGCATTGTGTCCTCTGAAAGGCAGAGGAGAAAAAATGCACCTGCAAACCCAGTAGCTGAAGAGGCAATGGTTTACTCATTTGGGCAAGAAGACTCTAGCACTAAGAAGGCAAAATAAATCGTAGTGAGAGAAATTGGTATCTCTCTATAGAGACATGCCTACAGACACAAAAGCCTTGGCAGCTGTGGAGAGAAGAGACAACAGGACCATGGGTCAGCTGCTGAGTGTGTGAGATGGACTGGGCCTGGCTCCAAAGGCTGGTTGTTTAACTGACACTTTATGGAGTATCCTGAGACTCATCTTTCTCTGAAGCCTTCTTAAAGGAGTTGTATTCTTTTAAGATTTCATCTTCCCTTGGGCTAGGTTTACACATATATTAAGGACGGAGAAAACAATATTGCTGATGAACCTTGTGTTTGCTGTGGATGCATTGTGGTGTTTTGTTTTTTTTCATTTAGGATATTGTAAATGTCTGACTCTCAATGGAGCTCTCAGATGAGCTACCCTCATTACATTGTTATTGTTACTCTTTTGTCCTTGTATGTCTTTTGTGTATTACAGCTTGTGTGAACATTTCAATAAAATACCAGCTCATATGGGCAAAAGCACTGAGCTATATCAATTTTGTCAAGAACTGGGCACACTTACTTTGATGAAACAGTCACTCATCAGAGGAAATAAAACACAACCAGAGGACGTGGAAGAAGTGTTTAAGCATCTGAATACACACAGGGATGCACCCTGTTTTAGTGTATCCTGTCACTATGAACTACATGAAAGACTGTAGCAACAGAAATTTCACAGAGCTGTCATCTATATTTGCAAAATCAATGCGAATGCAAAACAGTAAAGATGGATTTTTGAACATCCCTATGGACTCAGATCCAGTTCTGAAGAAAATATAAGCAGTAGGTAGGAGAAGTTCAGAGGAGCAGTTCAGTAAATACCTGTATTAGCGAAGCTCTGCTACCATTCCAGAGCAATCTTTTTTGTGGTTCAACTCAGAAATATTTCTGCTGAATGAAACAGATTGAAATTAAATGGGAAGCAGAACTCATGGTTTTTCTATCTGAATTTGTTGCACAGGGTATTTGGGTG
Source organism: Odontophorus gujanensis (assembly GCA_013399175.1). Lineage (NCBI taxonomy): Eukaryota > Metazoa > Chordata > Aves > Galliformes > Odontophoridae > Odontophorus > Odontophorus gujanensis. The sequence continues at coordinate 196,913 of VXAB01012530.1, forward strand.
CAGAAGATGAAGCAAAGGCATCTGAAGCACAGCACAAACTGGAATGACATACCACTGGGGGAGAAATAACCATATGCATCAGTGCAGGTTTGAAGCTGACTTGCTGGAGAGGAGCTCTGCAGAGAAGGACCTGGCTGTTCTGCTGGATGGCAGGTTGGCCATGAGCCAGCAGTGTGCCCCTGTGGCCAGCAACGGTAATGGTATCCTGGTATTTGTTAAAATGAATGTGACTGTAAGCATTTGCCTGTGTTTTAAATACAGTCCTATTATCTATATATACATACAGAATCTTGAAGTTTGGAAAAGACAGCTGAAGTCCAACCGTCGACTCAAAACTGCATACCACTAACCCATGTCCCTAAAATATTTCTTTGTTAGTATATATTAAGACAGGATTCTCACATCCCTGAACCTCATGTTCTTTAGGCAGAAAATGACTGAGCAAACTCTCTCCCACTGTAAGTGCAGAACAAGTCCAAGATCAGCTCATGAGATTGAATCGAACGGGGCAAGTTGATGGGGTTGAATGACTTGCATCCCAGGGTCCTAAGAGAACTGGTTGATGTGGTTGCTGAGCCATTCTCCATCATGTTTGAAATTTCATGGCTGTCTGGTGAAGTCCCTGAGGATGGGAAAAAGGGAAACATACTCCCATTTACAAAAAAGGAAGGAAAAACAGGGAACTAAAGGCTGGTGAGCCTCTCCTCTGCCTGGGAAGATCATGGAATAGGTCCTCCTGGAAGACTAGTTAAGGCACATGAGGGATGAGCAGGTGACAGCCAACCAGCATGGCTTCACCAAGGGAAGGTCATGACTGACCAATCTGATGGTCTTTTATGATAAAGTGCATAAGTGAAAAGGGTTAATGTTTCTATGTCCCAGTGGAGGCCTATGAAAGGCTATGTCCCCCAGGAGTCCATCTTGGGTCAGTACTCTTTAACATCTCTAGCAATGATAAAAACGATGGGATTGAGGGTACCCTCATCAAGTTTGCTGATGACACCAAGCTGAACAGTGAGATTAATAGAGCAGAAGAAAAGGATACCATCCAGAGGGACCTTGGTAAACTTCAAATATGGGCTCCTGTGAACCTAATGAGGTTCAACAAAACAAAGTGCAAGGTTTTGCACTTGGATTGAGGTAATTCCAGATATGTATACAAACTGGGAGAAGAACTCCCTGAGAGTGACTCTGCTGACCAGGATGTAGGAGTCCTGGTTGATGAAAAACTTAACACAAGCAAGCAGTGTCCACTTGCAGCCCAAAAACCTAATGGTATCCTGGGTTCCATCAGAAGAGGGGTTTTAAGAAGGGCCTTGTGAGTCCCTAGCTGGAGTACTGCATCCTAGTCTGGGGCCTACATCATAGAGATTCGGTCCAGAGGAGAGCCACAAAGATGATCAGAGGGCTGGAGCATCTCTCCTATGAAGACAGACTGAAGGATCAGGGCTTGTTCAGTCTGGAAAAATGAAAGCTGAGGGAAGACCTCATTGTGATCTTCCAGTATTTAAAGAAAGTTTATAAACATGAGTGAAAACAACTTTTTACAAAGGTAGATAGTGACTGGACAAGGGGAATGGTTTTAAACTGAAGGAGGAGTGATTTAGGTTAGATGTAAGGGGGAAGTTTTTTACTGAGAGAGTGGTAAGGTGCTGAAACAGGTTTCCAGAGAGGTTGTGGATGCCCCATCCCTGAAGATGTTTAAGACCAAGTTGGATGGAACCTTTGGCAATCTGTTCTAGTAAATGGTCTAGCAGTTGACAACCCTGTTCATGGCATTAAAGTTGGAGCTTGATGATTTTTGGGGCCCCTTCCAACCTAAGCCTGTGATACATGGAAAAAAGATTAAATCAATGAAGATGTTAAAAGTAGGTAATGCCCTTCAGCCACCTACTACTGTAAAGTGCCAGGGAATTACTTTGACTTCAGTTTGATTATTTTTAAATGTATAGCATTGGAGCTCAAAGAAAACTTGAGATGAAAATTGTTCTTTTTATCAAGGTGGATCTTTTTAACAGTGACCAGGATCCATTCCACCATGTGGGAGTACTTCTAATCTTATATACCAAAGCTTACAAGATCATAGCATTAACTTCAGTACAGATAGTACCAACTTTGAAGACCAGAATTGGTTAATGATATTCTCTAGAATAGAAACATTGCATGTGGCATGAAAGATGAACTCTTGTTTTACAAAGACAATTTCCCCCTCTGTACTTCAGCATTGCTTTGCTGTACTAGCTATATAATTCACTTCGTTTTCTTCCTGAAAATTGGTTGCATTTCAGCAGTAGCTTCCTAGGCATGAATTTCTTTGAAAAAACTTTATTAAAGGTAAGCTACTGCTGGAGTCACACAAAGAGTTGTTGGAGTTATATTTCTAAATGAACAGGGAAAAATAAAATAAAAAATTTAAATACATGAAAGTCATGTAGGCTTTCATGGAGGCAAAACATTTCTCAGTGTGCAGTGGAAATTTTTTTTCCCATCATGGACACAACTCTGCCTCTGAGGGTTTACCAAATTTTCTGTGTTGTGATTTGATGTCATACTGTGCACTGATGTTCATCATGCAGGGGTACTGTTTCCTATAACACTCACCACAGTGAGACAAACATCCTTCTTTTTGACCTAAGGGCCCATATGGTCTTTAATTTTTTATTCTCAAATATTTTGACTGTTGAAAAGGTTTATGAGAAAGTATGGGTTGACAAGAACAGGTTACCCAGAGATGTGGTTGATATCCATCCCTGGAGACTTTCAAGGTGAGGCTGGATCAGGCCCTCAGCAACCTGATATAGCTATGCACATCCCTGTTCATCGCAGGAGAGTTGGACTACATGACTTTTAAAGGTTCTCCCAACTCTAAGGATTCTATGATTCTATTTATTCCCCTGCAGTCATATTCCTAGTATCTATATTGGTCCAGTTTCAGATTTGCTCTCCTATCAGTTGCAAAAGTGGACCACTGCCACAGTCAATAGCTTGTCAGTGTTGTTCTTTTCGTTGTATTTTTTTTTTTAAATTGTTGCCAATTACTTATTTAAAATGCAGACTGAATAACACTTATATACCCTAAATCTGAACAATTTTTTTTCTCAGACATCTATGAAGGAATATAGACACCATATTGAAATTAAGAAGACAGAAGGTAAATCACAGGTTATTTGATTGAGCTTAACAGCCCAAGAAAGAAAGGGAAAAATAATATTTGATATCATATTTAACATAGGAAGGTTATTTATATCAGAGTAATTCTATTTGTTTTAACACTGATGTAATTTTAAACAAAATCAACCTTCAAATTAGAAAAGTTATTAAAAAGGTATTTTTGGACTACTTTCATTTATTTTCTTCTGTACTATACTTGTAGATCTGCCTGGAAGTATTGACACTTTAGTCTGCAGAAATATCCCTAAGGAACTGAGATGAACCATTGAACTTCTGGCGCTTGACTGACCAAAACAATTAAGTAAAACTAAAACACAGATAGAGCCAAATATAGTTCACAAAGAGCAATAAATGTCATCTGGACTCAAAGTTACTCTACTAAGTGAAGATTGCAGCTTTATAATTAATTGACTAAACACTTAATAGCTGTTAAGCATATTTTCTCACTACAGTCCATGAATGTGATAATAATGTAAGTATCACTCGGCAGTTTCTGCATATCCTCTTTGAAGTAAGGGTACCATAAGCACATCGAAGTAGATGCAGGCTGGCCTCAGGAACATGCAACTAAACAGACAATGACAGGAAGGGAGCTAGAATACTGAACTGTCTTTTTCAACCTTAGTGATTTTACAATTCAATGTATTGGCGCAGGCTGCCCAGGAAGGTGGTGAAGTTGCTGCCCCTGGAGGCATACAAGAAAATGGTAGATGTGGCACACATGGTTCAGTGGGCATGTTGGTGATGGGTTGATGGTCTGACTAGATGATCTTAATTGTCTTTTCCAATCTGTCATGCTCCAATATAAAGGAGTTGTGTTTTTTTGATTATGTGTATACTGGGTGTGAGATTAAGACAAAATGGGTCAAATGTTAGTCCAATCAGTTTATGACAATTACTAGTTGCTTAGGGATATGGGGAAGGGAAGGTGGGCAATAGAAAAGAGATGGAAAAAGCAAGGAGACTTGGTAGAAAGCAAGAGAGGGAGAGAGCATCACCACCATGGATCCAGCGAAGTCTATAGTAGGTTCGTTGATCTCAGGAACACTCTGGTCACTGAAGGTGATAGGAGAGAGCCAGGAAGCTTCTCAGCAAGCAGGCTCTGGGGGTGTTCTTCTTCTTCAGGAGTTCTTCTTTACAACCATAAGCAGAGACACTGAGGCACCATGACACCCACCCAGATAATCGGCAGTTATCAGTCACAGTCTAATCACCAGAAAAGGCCTTAGGAAGCAAGTTTTGAGACAAAAGAAAGGAAAACAGTTTCTGTCCTTCACACAATCTTAATGATTCTATGATGCTATGATTCTGTGAAAAGGTAAAGTGATCTCCCCAGCAGATGAGTGGAAAATCCAGCTTTCTAGAGAATGTTGTAGGGATAGGTAGCTCTGACAAGAGGTCCTATGGCAAGGAAGGTAGTAGTATTCCTGTTATACATCTGTTATTTTTGAGGTTGAAATATCAGAGGCAATATTTGTCTATTTGGAAGAAATATTTTATTTTCTAATGTAGGGTACAGAGTCTTTTGAGTTGGATATATGTTCTTTTAGGTTTGGGGGGAACCTGTAAACTCTAGGAATTAACAAGAAAATAAATAGGAAAATTCAAAAATTCTCTCCAGTTGTATCACAGGCCTGATAATGTTTTCATGCAGTATATATTCATCTGTGGAAATATTTTAAATATTTATTGTTCTAATACTTTAGAAACAGTGTCCCTTTGCGATTTATTTAACTTTGAAAGAAGTGGATGATTGAAGTAGTATAAGGATTGTAATAGAGATATTGTTGATCACTGCAACAGTTCCATGATGCTAATTTCTGGGGAGAGTGGAATGATTTCCTCTGCTCACCTTGCACAGTTTCCTGACAATCCTAGGACTGAAAATCCATGTTTTTCTGGATTTGAAGCTGCCCTTGAATTTATAATAGGACATCCAGATATGGAAATTATCCTGCCTAAATAGCCTGCAATTTATTCTGTCTTCCTCCTACGGATGTCATTTTGGCTCATGTCAGTAAAAAGCAACCAGAGTAAATGGTTGCTTTTACTGACGGGGTCAGAGCCAGTACCACAGTCTCTTTGTCCCGTATCATCAAGATGGAAAGCAGATGAATTAGTTCTGAGAGCAGTCACATAAGTACAAAATGGTTCACCTGACACGGAGGGAAGCCAGTGGAAACTTTTCTGTGACTTGACTAAACTCCTTGATTGAACTCAAAGTACTATGATATATGCTAAGAGTGTTCTGTAGGTATCCCTCATAAATTGTCCATAGCCTTCCCCTCCAGAATGAAAACAGCTAGGATATCTGCCCATCAATAAGCCAGTAATACTCTGTGGCTTCATTTACTGACAGAAATTAGATGTGATTCGGGTTGCTCAGAGAAGCTGTGGGTGCCCCATCTCTGGAGGCGTTCAAAGCCTGATTGAATGGAGCCCTGGGCAGCTTGATCTGGTGGGTGGCAACCCTACCCATGGTAGGGGATTGAAGCTTGACGGTCTTTGATGTCCCTTCTAATCCAAGCCATTCCATGAGTCTATGACCCTTTGTGATCAGGACATACCTCTGGAGCTGAGGCAAACTTGTGAAAAGGTGCACATCTGGTACTCTTGTTCCCCAGGAGCTGACTGACTTGCTGGAAAAGCACATGGACCACCTACTGAAAATGATTCTTAGCTCATGCTTGTCCCTGGCCTTATCTGCACCAAGACTGTGCTAGGATCTCTTCCAGGAGCATGTGGATATCCACACCCAGGTACCTGTGCATGTTCCCTGGCACTCTTGCCTACAATGTACAAGATGTGAAGTGGAGGTGCTTGTCTGGGAGGTGAGCCTTTGGCATGCCCACTTGAACGGCTGGGAATGGTTGGGATGTCATCTAAGCTCCTCTGTCCTGGAAGGCATCTAAGGCAGATATTGTCTGAAAGGGTTTGTGCATGAGCACCCTGACAGGTAAGTAACCCTGCTGCCCAGCACAGGAAGCATATTTATTCAGCAACAGAGATTACTCACTGCTATGGATCTCAAATGCACTGTGACATTGCATTGTGTGTCTGTGTGGTGCAGAGAAATTGGTTTCTCTGAGGTGGGTTCACTCCACTTCAACAAGGAAAACACACTGTGCAATCAATATCCCTATGTTTGTCATTTTGGCTTTACTGCTCTCTGCACTGAAGTGTTGCAGGAGGCACTTTGCAGATGTCTATGAAAGTGACAGATTAGGAGTTTGTTCATTGTTTTGATATCAAATGAGCCTTACATATGCCTTCTGTTAAATATGAACCTAAACAGCAGGATTGATAGCAGTAGCTAATTGAGACACCCATCTGTTTATGATTCATTTCAGCCACAATCTCTGTTACTATTGAGATAAATGAAATGTGCCTGTTAAGTCCAGCTGAAAATCAGGACTTTCTTTTTTTTCTTTTTCTTTTTCTTTTGCAACAGAAGTAAAGATTTTGCTTTTGAGGCTATCTGTAAGGAAAGTTTGAACCTGCAAAATATAAAGTAGATACAATTCATGTGTATAACTATAAACCTCTTCCACTCAAGACTACTTCATTCTTTGTTTTTGTCATTCAGATACCTCAGTGGTATTTATGTGTTTCAGTCAGTGCAGGACTATCCAGACCCACAGACTATATATCACCTTGTCTACCTGCCTGAAAGATCTCAGAAGACTTCCTCCCTGAATGCTTGTCACAGGCTTCACAGGAGTTCAGCTACAGCCTCCCATGTCTCAAGCAGATGTTTGGATCTCTATCTTCCCCACACCCAAATAGGCAGTTTGTCCTTGGAGGAGGCTTTGAAACACAGAATCATAGAATTATTTGAGATGGAAGGGATCATTAAAGATCATCTAGTCCGACTCCCCTGAAATGAACCAGGACACCTACAGCTAGATCAAGTTGCTCATCTACCACCTCTTTGGGCAACTTGTTCCAGTGCCTCACCACCCATATTGTAAGCAAACTTTTACAGTCTAAATCTTCCCTCTTTTAGTTTGAAATCATCACTCTATAACCACTCTAGACAACAATAAGACTGATCTCAGATATCTCACATAGTGCTCAGTGGTGAAATGCATACAAAAATGTACCATCTAATCTGCTCTCTAATAAAATAGCGAAAGAACTCTCAATTTGATGAAGACAGACAAGATATCTTTAGCAGAAAGTGGATGTTTTTTCTCTTAAGATGAGGCAAGATTTGTCTTTTACCCTTTTCTCTTTCTAAAGAACTCCTCATTCCATGTAACAGGTTCTCAGGGATGCCTGCCCCTAACAACGCTCCATAGAAGGACCTGGTGCCCACCTCCAAGCTCTAGATTATAGTTCAGTAGCCAAATACTGATAAGAGAAATCTCTCTAATTCAATTTTATAGTTTTTAGCCCTTTGAACCTAATTCTAGGAGATTTGCTCAAGCTTGTGCTAAGAATTGTTTGCAGAGTTAGAAATTAAAGGAAGAAACCCAGTTTTTTTCTGTGCCAAGCACCAAACCATTACTCCTGGGTCAGGCAATGAACAAACCAGAAAACCTTTGAGACACTGAGCATGACTAATAGACTTCGAAGTCCAGCTTGGAGGTGGATGGAGAAAATACATGCTTCCCTTCTTCTTCATTCACATACATATAGATGCTGCTCTTTAGGAGCTTTTCAGCATTCAGAGCACTGACAGATCTTCTTCAACATTTGACTATGTGTGCAAACATAAAGAGGAGATTAACCAGGGCAGCCTTTTAATGGTGTCATTAGACAAGTGATCAAATTGACTGACAGCACAGAATGGGCAGGATTAAATGTGTACATAAAGAACGAGAACTTTTACTGAACCAATGGTAGATACTTCCATTCACATAAATATGTGCAAGTGTACATTGTGATACATGTCATACATTTCTGTCATCAATGTGATGACCTACCAAACATCACATGCAAAATCCTGGCAGGTTATGCCATCGTTTTCAGAATTTACTGTGTGATCCTCTGATTTACCACATTCCTAAGCCTATATCTCATCTGCTTTGTCAGGTCTGTCCTTGTTAAACCTGTGCCAGCCAGATGTATTGAGATATTTTTCACATGGTTTCTGGTAGGCACAAACTCTTGAGTGCTTACCATTAAATTACCAGGCTGAGCACTGTAAGTCTCTATGGTCTTGACATCACTCACCAGACTCATTATGGACAAATACAAGGCATCCTGTCATGCTAACAAGGTTCTGGCAAGTTCTGAGCAATTCCAGTCCTTCCATGAAAGCCAGAGGCAGAGTGAGCTGACAGAAGAGATAAATATTTTCTACAGCAGATGTTTCAGAGAAATTGACAGATTAACGTGTTACAGAATTCAGTTTTGATCAAGTGAAACAATTTGGAAAAAATGTCCTGACTTCTTTCTCGAAATGATGTACAAAATATAAAGTTGCTGAAACAGAGGAAAGTATTTGAACAAATGTGATAGGATTACTCCTTCCCCCCTAGACAAATGTTCTTCTGCACTCTAGGACTAATATTCCAGCAAATCTTAGTCTGTGTTATCAAATACCTGGTTCAAATTAGATAAAGGCGTGCATAGGTGTGTCTGAAGGGACGATCCAATGGACAAAATTTTACCCTCTTGCAATGATCACTTGAAAGCAAGTCTCAGGTCTGCCAATGATCTACCATGGGACTTGGGAAGAACTTCAACTTTCTTCTCTGCAAATTGCAGGGGAGTTGGATTAGATGGCCTTAGAAGATCCCTTCCAACTCAAACAATCCTATAATTCCATGATTCTATAATTATCAATCTTTTCTGTTCTGATAAGAAATCAGCGGTTTTTCCTTTGATATTTCTTGTTCTGTGCCTATATGAGACCCAGAAGGGCTGTGATGCTCTCATCTGAATGCTGCTGCTATAACAAAAAAAGGTGGAAAGCCATCCAATGAAATGTGCCTGTGTTTGTTGACATCACATGGAATAAGAGCACGTATTGAAAATTTCTTTGTCTACTTTTATAGATTCTGCTTATTTTAGGTCAAACACTTTCAAAGAGAATTACATTCGTGATGACAAACAATTTCCTCTACAGAATTAGTCTACTGTCTTATCTACTTCACTCTTAGAAATAAACTTGATGCCCATGATTATATAAGCTTCCACTGAAGTCCACATGCAGGCTGAAGTAGGATATTCAAGAGGCTGAATTTTCATCATGACCATTAGCATCTTGCTTTTGAAATCACAGAATCAGAACTGTAGGGGTTGGAAGGGACTTCTAGAGAACATCAAGTCCAACTGCCCTGCCAAAGCAGCTCCCAAGCCCAGGTTGCACTGGTAGGGGTCCAGGCAAGTCTTGAATATCTCTAGGGAAGGAGAGTCCACCCCCTCTCTGTGCAGCCTGTGCCAGTGCTCCATCACTGCACAGTGAAGAAGTTTCCACGCACATTTGTGCGGAACTTCCTATGCTTCAATTTGGGACCATTTCCCCTTGTCCTATCACCAAGCTCTGCTGAGAAGAGTCCAGCCTCAGCCCTTTGCCTTTCACATCTCAGATATTTATAGACGTGGATCAGATCCCCTCTGAGTCTTCTTTTCTCAGGGCTGAACAAACCCATGTATCTCAACCTTTCCTCATAAGGGAGCTGTTCCACATCCTTAATCATCTTTGTAGCCCTCTACTGGACTCTTTCAAGGATATTCCTGTCTCTTCTGTACCAGGGAGTCCAGAACTGGACACAATATTCAATGGCTGCACGTTGGGAGCTGTATCGTAATGTGAGGCAAGGATAGTGTTTCTTGATCCAGAACTCTTTCTTCTCTATCTTTTTTTAATCAGAAGTCATCTGAGTCAAGAACTGAATGCATATGCAATATGAACAGTAATAATAGAGTCTCATAGATTCATGTAGATGCCTTTATCTATATGCATACATATATGTATATGCATATAGGCATAACAGCAATGAAAAGGAATACAGAGATGAGAATTATATGCCAGGGAACTGAAAAAGAGCTAAAACTAAAAAACATTGGCAAAATTTTCTTTTTCTTCTTTTCATTGCACTTCACTCAGGCAAAAAATAAAAACAACAATTGGAATTCCTAGAAAATTATGACTTAGGAAATGTCTAGTTCAGTCAAAACAAAAAGAAAGCAGAATAGTGAGATCTTCTTTTGTCTGGATACTTCCCTTTATTTGCTGTATGATGCTTCTCCCTTACACTCATTTTGCACCCAGTGCAAGTTTTCTCTTTTTACGCAACAAAAAGCACTGTGAAAAGGTTTGTTGTTTGTGTGGGTCCTGTTTAAAGTCAGAATCAATTCCTGGGGGATATAAAGTTTGGGTTAGGACTCCAGCTTTGGTGATTCATCTCTAGTCGTGGAAAGAGTCTGCAGCCTCCCTGTATAGCCTATGTGAGTCATAGCACTGGATCACCCTCATCCCCAGTGAGTCACCCCAGTCAGTGCCAGCTGAATCTCTACTCAACTGGAGATGGAAGCTGGAGGAAGGAGGTAAGAAAAACCTCCTGTTCTGTCCCCTTTCTCCCTCCATATTTTCAGGACTACTACCTTCTAAGGATGTAAAGAAAATTAATTTGCATTTCAAGCATCTGAAGAGCAATGGATAAAAGGTGCTCTAAAAAAGCACATTACAGATGTTCCTCTCCTTATTGCTACAGCAAGTTGGGATGAAAACACACTGCACAGACTGTGATGTGCTTGAAATCTAATGCAAAGTGTTTCCTCTCAAGTAAACACTAAAACTCCTGAAATTTTTAACTATGTTCTGCAGGCAACAAAGGAGAAGAAATGCTATGTCTCTTTCTTTTTGAGTATTATTATTAAAGATAAAATTCTGCCTGAGGGTGTTCAAATAATATGCTACTGAGGAATGTGCATGAAATAGATAACACCACTAGAAGGGAAATATATATAATAATTGGAACTTTATTCATGAACTTTGGAGAAATGATGACTATATTGGTGAGGCTGAAGAACATGAAATACCTTCTGCTGTCAGACAACAGATAGTCCTGTCAGTTCAGTGACCAGGCTTTGAAAGTTCATGCTAGAAGAAATAGTTGGTGGAGGCAGGATTAAGAGGTGGAAAGCAATTTCCAGATGGTAACATTTTAATTTTTAATTTGTAAAAGTTAATATTATACCAAATTTTATACCCCAAAGAAGAAACCATTTGAAATAGTACCATATCTTGCTCCCTGGTTGGTTAAATAAACTCACTGCTGCAATGCTTTGTATTTATCTAAAGGTCACCTAGTGCTTTGGACTAAATATCTACTCAGGAATAATGAGGGTAATAATGATAGCCTTAGGCTGGTTATTTGATCTGCTATGTGCCTCTTACCACTGCAAACCCTTAAACTCTAGATGAACAGGGAGCAATCAAAGTTTTCCTATATTTCTGTGGTGTAGGAATCATCCGGAGTTGTCCATACCAGACATATTGTGGAAATATTTTGCTATTAAAAATAAATAAATAAATAATAAAGCAGGTCAACTAAGATGACATTCCTCCTTTACTCCGCCCAGTTGGGCCACATCTGTAGTACTGTGTCCAGTTCTGGCCTCATCAGTTCAAGAAAAACTGGATCTTCAAGACATAATCCAGAGGAGGTTTACAAAGATAGTTAGGGGTCTGCAGTATCTCTTTTATGAGGAAAGACTGTGAGATCTCAGGCTGTTCAGCCTGGAGAAGACTAAGGGGGACCTCAGAGGGTTGTGATCACTGGAGCAGAGTCAAGTTGTAGGCCTGCACTTAGCGGTGTTCCTCAAGGGTTTGTACTGGGTCCGTTCCTGTTCAAAATCTTTATCAATGACCTTGATGAGGAGATAGAATTCACCCTCACCAAGTTTGTTGTTGATACAAAGGGGGGAGGAATGGCAAACATGCTGGAAGGCGGTGCTGCTGTTCAGTGAGACCTGGACAGGCTGGATTATTGTGCAGAGAGGAACCAGACAAGGTTTAACAAGAACAAGTGTAGAGTCTTGCACCTAGGGAGGAATAATTGCATGCACTGGTACAGGTTGGATGATGACCTGCTGGAGAGGATCTCTGAAGAGAGGGACCTGAGTGTCCTGGTGGATGACAGGTTGGCCATGAGCCAGCGTGCCCTGGTAGACAAGAAGGCCAATGGCATCCTGTGGTGCATCAAGAAGAGCATGGCCAGCAGGTCGAGGGAGGTGATCCTCCCTCTCTACTCTGCCTCTGTCAGGCCTCACATGGAATATTGTGTCCATTTCTGGACACCTCAGTACAAAAAAAAAGACAGGGATGTCCTTGAAAGAGTCCAGCAGAGGGCTATAAAGATGATGAAGGATGTGGAACACCTGCCTTATGAGGAAATGCTGAGAGACATGGGTCTGTTCAGACTTGAAAAAAGAAGAGGGGATCTGATCCATGTCTATATATATCTACGGGGTGGGACACAAAAGGACGAGGCTGGGCTCTTAGCAGTGTGTGGTGATAGGACAAGGGGAAATGACCACAAGCATAGAAAGTTCCACACAAATTTGCATGGGAACTTCTTCACAGTGAGGGTGATGGAGTACTGGAGCATGTTGCCCAGAAATTTCCATCTGAGCATGGGAGAACTTCTTTGAGGGCGACAGAGAACTGGAACAGGCTACCCTGAGAGGTTGTGGAGTTTCCTTCTCTGGAGATATTTAAAACCCATCTGCACATTTTCCTGAGCAGTCTACCCCAGGAAATCTGCGCTGTCAGGGAGGCTGTACTTAATGACCACCAGAGGTTCCTTCCAACCCTTACAATCCTGTGACTTTGTGATTCTGTGACCTATTTCTTACTCAGAGTCCATGATCTGCTGCCATTCAACGGGCTGGAAGGACTGGTGCTTTGCTTGGGATATCCTTCAGTCTGAGAATAAGAGAAGGTGGAAAGGAAGAGAAAAGATAACAATTTGTCAACTGCCATTTACTTCTTAGTGAAAACACTTGAATGAATTCACAGAAAAACAGGCTATTTATTATGAGTATCAAATGAACAGAGAGAATGGAAATTGACTTTGTAGAACTGTGTCATGGTTGGTAGCTGAATGATTTTGCACTGGAGCACTGGTAAGTGGTCAGTTATTCTTCTTGTTGCCAGATATACTCCAGTGCAGACTGAGAGGCCTTAGATCTAAGCAAAGACACTGCTTCAGAAGTGGTCATAATCCTTTATGTTTCCTTCGTATCTGTTTAAGCATGGCTATTCCAGGCTCCCCACAATTGCTTCTGGATGAAGTCTCCAGATGTAGATGGTACTTGGATGGAAAACCACATGCAAACTTCAAGTTGAAGGGGGTTAGGAACAGGCAGATTCTAGACCCTAAAAGTACTGGGAACTTTCTCACGTCTCTGTCATCCTTTTCCCATAAGTAGCACACTCAAGAACTCAATACATCATCCATTCCCCCATCATAAACCACAGCTTCTCATTCTCCTTTCCCCTTTTCCCATTTTCTAGACAGCATTTCCCATTTTTCAGGTAACTCTAGTTTTCCATTTACTTCTCTGTTGCTTGGCAGATCCTAACTTGGATTGTCATAGTAACCAAATACAATTCTGGACATAGATTGAAATTCTTCACATATTATTATCCATTAGATGAGAGTGAACGAAGTCTGTCTGCTTTTCAGGCTCCTGTAAATAGCATTTTAATGATAAAAACACTTTTCATCTTTCATAGGGTACCAGCAGTTTAGTGTCTTGGGAAAATGGAGTGGGTGGAAGGAGGAGAAGGAAATATTAATTTTGATAAACTTACTGGATACCAATACTGAGGTGTTTGATCTGTAAAACAGAGCTTCCCAATCTTCAGTCAAAACTGGTAAAACAACAATTAAGTGTAGCCTGGCAGTAACAAAAAGCAACTGATCTTCACTTAGGATATCTAGGTTCAATAGTTTGCTCCATGGAAGTCACTGCCAGAATTGCATAGAACTTCATTAGGACGTGCGGATCCTTGAAAAAGTCAGACATTTAGAGACATGTATGAAAGATCCTACTGAAGCTAATGGGAATTCCATGGTTACTAGTTTGAATCCTCAGTTTCCATGCATATCTCCATTTCCTCAGCTACTATAGGGGATTAGTAAAATTTTAAGCAGCACTGAGGAATCATAAAGGCAATACAGAAAGGTGAGTGGAGATTTAAACACCTCTGTTGCTTCTAAATCATATGAAACTGCATTCTTAAACTGGGCAGTGCATTTTGTTGCCCTTTGGAAGTCAAATTATGTGATAGCTGAATCTGTAGTTATGTCTTAAATGGGACATCCCATCTTGGAATAGAGTATTTCTTTCAGTGGAGAAATGGAAGTTGATACTGAGGACTGAAAAAGAGTGCTGTAGTTCTCAGTCTTTCCTGAGCCAAATAATAATAATAATAATAATAATAATAGTAATAATAATAATTAATAGATTGCTCTATTCTTGCAGAACTCTAACAGACTGTACTTTTCTGCCATGGGCTATAGCTGCTTTGTTAAGGGACTCTGGGACTGGAACATGACACACTGTCAACCTGCACTTAAGTGCCAACACACTGGGTGTCAGCTGCAGGAATATGTGTGTATTGGGCACTCTGGCCTGGAAGGAACTTTTGAGAACCTCAAATCCAAACCTAAACAACAGTAAGCCTCCTGTAAAACTGATCAAAATCTTTTTTAGATAGTAGCTTGCTCACTAAAGTCAGGATTACATTATTCCACTGAATCATTAGGAAGGCTCTTCTATTTTCCAGTGCAAGATTAATAGTTACCCAGTCATTCCTACACTATTCCAACATTATTCTGGACAAAACAGTTTCCTCTCTTCCTGTTTTTCACAGATTTGTGTAAGATATTAGCAATTTCTTTCCAAGCAAATGAATGTTTCCTTTACAGAACAGACCTTGATAAAACAACAATTCAGAAGTAAAAAAAATTCCCAGAAGTAAAAAATTTGAAAACAACAGTGTTTGTTCCCTTGTATATCCTCAGGTAGATGATGAATCACAAAATTTTGGCCAACAAAGACAATTATGATCATCTTCATAATTGACACGGGTATACTATTTAACTCAGTATTCACTGCATTGGACCACAACTTATGTCTAAACAGTAGGATTACTTTTGCAAAGACTTTGGATCTGCATGTATATGAATTCTTGTCTCTCTTGAATCTTTCCTGTGAGGCTTAAGAAATGTTTATGAATTGCTTCTAGAACCTTCTTGGGGACTCAGTATAGAGAATTTGCAGACGTACAAATAATAGGTCAATTTCTATCTTGTTACTTTACTTTCATGTTGTTTTTACTTAGGGGCTTTGTTATTCATACAGCCAGAATTCAAATAGGTGATTACCAGATCATTGCACAGATGATCAGTACAATTGGATATTCTGTTTTAAATAAACACTAATTGCACACAATCAAATTCTCACATGAACTACACCTGAGTTAAAGCAGATGAAACAGCCCTTAAAGTCAACAGACTATACTCATATTATTGCAAAAGCATGAAGGAGTCTTGTCTTAACTCACTCGAAGTATTTTTAACCTCCAATATTATGTGTGTTAATATCTTAATAATGTGCTTGGAAAATTATGCAGCTGATAAACAGCAGAACCTCTTGGATGAGATGCAATTAAGTCGGGAAGAAAAGGTGTTTATTCCCAGAGTAGGGAAACATAAACAGCACAAAAAAAAAACAACCTACATGTCCAGTCAAGATCCTGTACCATAGCAGTGACAATTCTGTTTGTGGGCACAAGTGTGACTGTTATGGTCATAAGTAAGCTAACTGATTTGGAAATTTTGTGATACTGTCATAGGACTCTTGATAGCAGGATTTCCCTAGTTTAGGCTGTGATCTCAGCGTATGAAACAAAATAGTTCCATCCCAAAGAACAAAGCTCAGATTAAGCCCACCTTCATACAGATATAGATAACCAAATTCCCCTTCTGGTACCCATTCTTGAATCAAGAGGAAAAAACATAGTTCCTCCATAGTTGGAGGATAACTCATACATAAATGACTCATCACAGAAAGGCTAATTCCTCTTGGGAGGATGGAACTCCCAACAATTTCACCAAATACTCCGTGAGACAGGATGCCAGTGTTTCTCAAGAATGATAAGAAACACCTGTAAATGAACTGCAAAATACAATTTTAAATATATAAATCAAAGGAACTGAAACTGTTTTCTCTAGAAATCTTACATTTAATGAGGTTTATATAAATGTCTATCAATACATTTTCCATGTTCATCAAGCTGAAAAAAGATTAGATTTTACTGAGAAAAATGAATCCACTAAACATTAGAAAGATATCTCTAATGATATGCTATGGCATATGCTGCTTGAGGAATGGAAATTATAGTATATTCTACCACCTGCAGTCAGTAGTTTTGGTATGGCTTCCCCTGGAAGGGGCATGGAAAGGAGCCTCTTGTAGTCCTTCCCAGCCCTATTTTCCTCGATTCTGAATGGTTTAAACATTGTTCTAGAGTAAAATCTTGTCAGAAGCAAAGAAAAAAATCTCTTGAGCACTCTGCTCTGATTCCAAACAAATTGCTTTCCATTAAAAATGTCAAATGCTTGCAGCCATCAGTATGGTGAGTCATTGATCCTATTACAATGCTCACAAATTTTCTTTGCTGTCTTGTTTTTGGATGTCATTATTATTTTTGCTTTGACATTTTCTTGTCTTGCATAATTTCTCTTTATCTTTGTGATGATATGAGAACAGCCTAAATGAGTTTGTTTCCTTTTGTTTCATATTTTAAGTCCCCAGATCACTAAGATTTATCACCTGTATACTAATCAGAATAGTTTAGGTTGGAAGGGACCTCTTGCAATCACCTAGTCCTAACTGCCTACTCTCCCAGCTCAAGAAGAACCACCTAAAACAGATTGTCTAGGACAGTGTTCAGATGGCATTTGAGTATCTCAAAGAAGGGATACTTCAAAACCACTCTGGGCATATTGTGCCAGTGTTTGACCACCTACTCAATAAAAAACTATTTTTGTAAGCTAAGAGGAAATTTCACATGTTGGCAGAAAAGATTCACAATTCATCCCACAATATGTAAGGTGTGAAGACTAGTCAACCTATTTTTAATTCTAGTTCAGTCTCCAAGCTAAGCAGTTGATATCATTCTCATGCTTCAATTACATAGCACTGACAGCGTAGTATTTGAATCTCAACTAAAGAGACAATGTACCTTCTGTTTTCACACTTGATGTATTGTTCTCTCTCCTCTTTCCTTCACCCTCTATAATAATTCTGTTTTACATACATTTCTGTGATGTGTAATTCACAGTACTGTGCAGTGCTCCCTTTTTCTTTTCCTCCATTCAGATCAGTTTTCAAACTCTGTGGTTCCAGGTTCCAATGATTTACACATTCTTGGAACAATTGAGAAAGTTCTGTAAGCTGAAAATACAGTGCAACAGCATAATTGAGTGGCCAATCAATACAATAGCTGACACTTCAAATTGAGGAATTAATGAACTTATTTTGCAGTAAAGGAAATGAGTTTTAGGGAAGGAAAAAATAAAAGCTGCTAACAAGGCAGTGTCTGAGGCTCTGGGGTTTTTGTTTTTGAGTTTGTTTTTTTTTTTGATAGGGAAGAAAGGAAAAATGTATCTTGAAGGAAAGAAATCAAATGCTAACAATTAAACATTTTAGTACTTTTAGCTGTGCTTGATCTAACTGTTATTGGGGAGTTATGATGGCAAATTTACAACTGGAGTGTTCTCACCACAGCTTGTCGATGGGGAAGAGCAAAGGATAACCTCAGTGTTAGATTCGCACACAGACCTCTCCAGCCTCAACTGTTCTCTAAATCCAGGATAAACTGACCTAATTTTATAACCTCTATTCCACATGTCCATTCTAGGGAAGATTAGATGATGGATAGAGAGGAATATTCATAAGCCTTCTTCCTTTCTCACTTAAATCAAAGTGCGACATTTTAATGTCAAAAAGCATTAACACTGCCTTTGTCATTTCAAATTCCGTAATTCAAAGTAAGATTGGAGAATTCAAAAAGCATCAAGAGCCAGTTCTGGCACCAGCCAGTTGCTGGACACTGTTTCATAATCAAACTCCCGTTCTGTGTAATCCTGCCCTCATATCATGAACTGAGCAAAGGCAGACTCTGAAGCTTCTGAGTCAGTGGAAGATCTTTCCAGAGGGAGGATCTTCTGTTTCTGGTTTCTGGCCCATTGTGGGAGAGTAGTTTGTGATATTAAACTTTCTGTAAAAGGCCATCCTGAAATTAAACCTATTATATCTGACGTACGATCTCCACACAAGTGAAATATTTAGTGCTAAAAGTTGATGGCATTTCCCTAGGCAAAGTTGTTTGCAGTTGACAGAGCTTTTTCTTGCAGAGTGTAGTTTGGCAGATTTTCTCAGCCAGTTTGACCAAGCCCATGAAGAAAAACTTTGTGTATACAGGACAACAACTTTAGGACACAGGGCTACAGAGATGCTGAAAAACACACCTTAAGGTGTTCAAGGCTTTAAGGTTCTTCACAACTTTGGCAAGTGAATTATTGTGTTGTTCCATATGCACAGTAGGAACATTTCTCTGGAAAGCATGTCTCATGGGGCAGGAGTGTCAAAATAATTTCAGACTGAGACTGTAATAATTGCAGTAATGAGCTGCATTCTAGCACCAATGATCATGGACATACCGCAAGGGGGTTTCTCCTGGTACAGAATAGAGAGAGGAACTGGGAGGGCTTCTCTTCCTCAAAATTGCTTTCTAGAGAGACTCTGTTTGTCCAATCAGGGAAGAACTTACAGAACTCTAACAATATACCCAGAGAAGGTGTAGATGCCCTATCTGTGGAGGCGTTCAAGGCCAGGTTGGATGAAGCCCTGGGCATCCCGGTCTGGTGGATGGCAACCAGCTCATGGCAGGAGCTTGGAACTGGATGGGCTCTAAGGCCCCTTCCAATCCAAACCATTCTGTAATTCTATGACATGATTCTACAAACTGAAGATCTATGGCTTTAGAGAGTATAAACACCACCGAAAGAGAAGTTCCCCCAGAATCCTTTAGAAGAGTAAAAATTGAGGTAAAAAATGAGTAGTGACTTGTCTGTGGAGATGAATCAAGTGTTCCACATCTTCCTCTGCAGTTTACTCCTGCCCAACTCTTGGACTACTGTTTGGTCTTTAAAGAAATATTGCACTTCTATCTGAAAGTTATGACTGTGAAAGTGTTAGTATTACCATTAAGGAAGTCTTGAAATTCACTGTGTTGCTTTTCTTTCATTAGAGAAAACAAAACAATCCTTTTTTCACTCTTTCTAAATAGGAGAAGGCAGGGACTATGTATTTACTCTTAATTACAATGCACTTCCCTGTGCAGCCTCGGTGAGGGGAAAAGGGTTTTGAACACAACATTGAGTGAGAATTGATCTGAAATTAAATTTGTCTCTGGGAATTCAGCTGTAACTAAGACATACTGAGGAAAAACAATCAGATCACTGTCATTTTAGTTGTTCATGTTGAATAAAACCAGCATAGTCAGGCATTTAGAAACAGCAGGGAAAGTAAAGATGGACATGATGGAAATCTTGTTTAATGAAGACACTGACTGTAATGGATAAGTGCAACACCTCTGTATGGTGATGGTCACTTTTCAAGAAGGGACTACTACTCCATCTCCTTTGCATAGGAAAGGCAAATTATGGTATCTTCACACTTCCTTGAAACTAAACAAAACAATTAGATTAAAAAAAATTCTTCCAGCATTTTGCTTTTTTCAGCATGATTTTGGGACTCTGTTTTCAGTGTATGTGGGGTCCCAGGAGTGAAACTGAGTGAGAAACATGAAATACATTGTGCCTTCACCCTCACAGGACATAAATCCAAGGTATAATATAACATCCCCAATGTAAATCAAGATCCAATAGCCTTCAACTGCAGATAGTAATTTTAGAATCATAGAATCATTACGGTTGGAAAAGACCTCTACAATCAGCCCATCCTCACCATGTCCACTAAACCATGTCCCTCAGTGATGCATCTCCATGTTTCTTGAACACCTCCAGGAATGGTGACTTCACCGCTTTTCTGGGAAGTCTGTTCCAAACCTGGTTTTCATTATCATTTGATAAGTTCCAAAAGTAGTCTGTTTTGTGGTTTTGCTTTTGATTTTTGATTTTTTTAATTATTATTTTGTTCATGAAATAGATTTCTTTTTGTTTGTTTATCAGTCAGTTAAAGGTTTTTACTTACTTCCACCTACTACTGTAGTGACAGATGGCACAGGCAGGTATGAGTTAAGGTGCATGTACAGATGGTTCACTCTGTCTTGCAGTGTCTCTGACAGGATAACAACATGAGGAACTGCAGGATGCTACAGATCACAAAGAGAAGTAATGTATATGCAGATAGCCCACACTGACCTGTGCTGCCACTAACAAGACAGCCAAATGAGAAATGATAGGATGCTATAGATAGCAAAAAGGGCAGTTGCTTGACAAAATTGCTGTCAAAATTAGAAATAGACAAGGAAATAATAGCATATATATACCAAATAAGGAAATAAAATCAGAAAACTAGGGTTGATTAGGAAACAGCAAACAGAAATGAGTTATTTAAGTGGGTGAATTGGAGTTGGAGAGGGGATGACTTTCCAGGTGGAAGAGCGAATATTAAGTGAGCCAAGACACATGTTCACAGCTTCCTGTTAAGAGGCTCTGATCCTGAACAGCACAGTTGTTGAATGCAGTACAATGCATTCACACGTGCTCCAAACATGATTACATCTTGTACACGTAAGAGGAATTTGTATGCTTTCTGTACTACTGGGAGGGAGCACCTGGAGGAGGTGGCTGGGCACCCTGACTTCCTGAAGGTGTGAAATCAGAGTGCTGAAAATCTTGTTAAACAAGCAAACAAACAAAACTTCTTTTGTAACTTTTGAGAGAGATTTAATTCTGTGTATACTAAGTCTGTTTTGTGATACACATATGAATTTTCCATCATTCAAATAATCCAAAGGCCTATCCTACCTGTATTCAGCTCCTTATGGTGTTATTATTTATGCACTACAAGTGCTCAGAGACAGAGGAACAGTGTAAACAGGAAAAGATAATGCCTTGGACAGTAAGTACAGGAGGAGAAACATAAATTAACAGTGAGAATGCAATCAGAAGTATTGTCTCTTTTGTATGGGAAAATCTGCAGAGGATACAAATGAGTTTGTCCTCAGAGACTGCTTTGAGATTACTCTCAGACCTGTAGGCAAATACTGGACCTGAAAAGAAGGGTTCAAGGCCTCTTTCAGTGGTCTGACTGATTTACATTTCACTACATCCAAAAGTTTGCTAATAGTAATACAGACTCATCAAAGTTTATGATACTCTTCTGATAGTTCAGGACAAGTTTCAGGCTGTGAAGAAGCCATGAGAAGTCAGCAGGAGTCGCCAACATCCCAATTCCCTACCAAGAGGGGAAGGACTGGGAGACTGTATTTCAATTGACTGTAAGCCAGTAGATGATACACAGGTTGCATTGGAAGGGAGCCTCAGAAAAGTTTTCATGAGTATTCCTGCTGTCCTGAGATTCTTCATACTCTTCCAGTAAGTGACAGGATAATATACTGATATGCTAGAGTATAAATATAAATACAGATTCATTCCAATATTTGCCACCTTCATTTGTTGGAGTGTTTAGTGCTCTGGAGGCAAATGATTCTGCAGCTAGCAATTACTGAATTTGTATTTGCAAAATGTAGTTTTAGTTCAACAAGTAAATTGAGATTGATTTGTATTGAGTGGATTTCCTCATTCTGTCCCATGTCCCATTAACAATTTCCTGGTTTAACAGTTTACTGGTCCCTGGGACCATGCTGCTCCCTTGATAAAAACAGGCTGATAAAACACTCTGGTGAGAATGGCTACATACCTACACTATATTGAATGATCTAAATAAGATGATAGATATCTTTGGGTTCCCCATGGTGTACAAGGATCTTCTGGGCAGTGATCCAATGCTTCTCAGAAGACAAGACCCTAAGAAAATTATTGAAATAATCAAATAATGCCTTGGAACAGGTAGAACAATCTTGACTCAGGGAATAGATGTAATTATTTGCACCAATTTCTGATCACCATTTCGTGTACTGAGGAAAAAAATGAAAAGAGAAATATATATATATCATATAAATTTCTTAAGCTAAAATCTTATTCTGCCCATTCTCAACTTTCCTTATTTTCATCACAGATTACACACTGCCTGTCCCAGTCCATTTTGTGAAATAAAGGAACATGGGATGTTAGGGTCATGTCTATAGCAGAAACTGTTTCTCTGAGCATATTAGTTTCTGTGTTCTACAATTAGCACCTGATTGCACTCCAAACTGATATGAAAGGAAAATAAGTAAAAGAAGGCAAAAGAGTTACCGATTTAAAAATAAAAAATAAAAAAACCGATTAAATTATAGTTTTGATAGTTTATAAAGGAAATATTTCAGCAGCCCCACCATTCAGAAAACACCTTCTGGTAACACTTGGCTATTTTATCATTTGCCATCTTCTGGACTAGTTGTTTTCCCAGTGATGTGTGGTTACTCCCAAGCAGAGAACTGGTTTTAATTGTAGGGAAAGCAACACAGCCACTGATTCCAGCACTCTGTTTTTAGGCAATATTTTTTGTTGCAGCTTTTACTTCTTTGTATGCATTAGAAAATAAGGAGCCAATTGACATTAAAGAAGTTAACAAGTATTAAGCAGAGAGGCATTAGGTGGCTGCACAGTTCCCCATCTGAGGCTTTAGCTCTAGAGTTTTTGAAGGAATTTCCAGAAACATTGAAAAATTACACTAGCCACAGCACCAGAGCTCATCTTCATAGATGTGATTACTGCATGCCTCTGGCAGCATAGATACTATTAACCCTGCATGTGAATCATATCTGATTTATTGTCTGAGTTGAAAGCAATTCTGTCTTTCCAGTTGAAAATTTGCAGCAGTGCTTTGTCATGTTAATCTTCAGGTTATGATCTCTCTTCCATATGCATGCACTGCCTTTCCAGATGGAAGCTCATCAAAGCACTTCCTTCTGTCAGCCTTGATGTTCAATTTTGGACCTTCCCTTAAAAACACAAGGAATCCTTATTTCCATGTATGAAAGAAGTTCATTTAGCAGGCAATGGCATTTACAACACAAAGAGAACATTATGAGAAACTTCAGATGCTGAAAAGGTTAATTATTATAACCTCTAAAAATAGGAAATATGTTTACTGTCCTTAACCAGTACTTCACTGTGGATGGCTGTACATAATGCTGGCCTATAGTGGTGAAATTGAAAAAGAAGTCCATTGTACCATATCCAACTTGGAAAGTCCTTAAATATATGTGTGACACAGTGAACAGCCCTTGGTAAACTTCAGTAAATGATGAGGTGTAAGCATTCTTAGGCTCACAGAATGTCTTGGGTTGGAAGGGACCTTAAAGATCATCCAGCTCCAGCCCTCCTGCCACAGGCAGTGTTGCCAGCCACTAAATCAAACACTAGCCCAAGTTCCCCAGACCCCCCACCAACCTGAACTTGAACACCTCCACAGATGGGGCATCCACAACTTCTCTGGGAAAATCATTGTTACTTGATAAAATATTTTTTATGGGAAATTGGTACAAAATAAAGATTTTTATATTAAAACTAATAACCTCTAATAAATTATGTATTTTTAAGCATCATCAACTCAAATTAATTTCAACTTTAGTGAAATATTTAGTTCCAGTTTTTTTCTGATATAAATTCATTAGTTCAACTGAATCTAAATATTTTTGTTATGAAAGCAAAACACAGTGTCTCAGGGCTTTTCCTCCTTCCTGTGTAGGGCTCTCTGTATGAATAATGCCTTCTCTGATGCTTCACGGACTCCATCTGCACTGATAAATTAAACAGCAGCAGGAAACACTTCCAGGTCCTGAACCTCAGATATCTTTTGAATGGTGTAACCTGCAATGTTAAATTATTAAACAAAACATCTCTGGTTGTGATTCAGGTTCAACCACTGTCTCCCAAGCAATTCCCAGGCATAGGATGGAGTGATAGTCAGTCAGGGCAGCTAGTTTCCTGGCAGGTAAATTAGTTGTAAACACCCAGATTTTGAGGTTAAGAGAGTTTAATAATTATACAGATGCAAACTATTTCTTCACAGTTCCATTCTGAACTTCCCAGTGAAATCCTCCATCTGTGGATGCCCCAGTTCATTGCAGGTGAGTTAGACTAGAAGATGTGTAAAGATCCCTTCCAATTCAATCCACATGAGCTTTATCAGTTTCATCTTCACATTCATCTAGTGACAGTAACTACGTAAGTGCCATCTAAGACCATTCAGGAGGCCCATGCCTCACTTAAGGACTGAACCTGATGCCAGGAACACCTTCAGGGACAGGAGTATTCCACCTCTCCTGGTCTGTGCTGATCTTGTCTAAGCTGCAGCAGGAGCAGAAAGATGCAGTCAATGGGGCCTTCTGAGAACATCACAATACCTGATTATATCTGACATTTTTCTTTGTAAAATAGTAGAAATATCTTATTCACCAAAGCTGTCTAGATAATTAATAATATTTTTTTATCTGAAAGTAAATGGTTATATTAAATTACACCAACATGCTTTTAATTGCTCAAGATTATCTGCTATTTTAACTCAAAAGAATACTAATTCAAATTAAAAGTATGGTGGATTCTTGTCAAGTTCTCTTTCATAGCTCCATACCTGCTGCAAACCAAACCATGAAGTCATCTTCACTTATACACAGTTTCCTGTCTCCTTCTGGAATTCATGTTTTTTCTATCACTTTCAAGACAATGTTCTGACTTGAAAAACTGATTCTCAAATCTCATTAAAAAGAAAAAAATGAAAGAACTGTGTCCAGCATTGAATAAAGCCAGTTTTTCACATTCTGAACTCTGTTAGCTAGTGTTACATTGTCGAGAATTTAGACTTCCTTTGATATCACAACAGCAGGCATCAGGAAACTGTTCTTCACAGACACTTGCCATCACACACACCATTCTGCCTGGACTCTCCAAAGGATATTCAGAAGAAATGTAGATACCCTTATGCTCAGGAATAAGATGTTTGGTCTGATGAGCAGCAGCATGGACAGTCCAGTACCAAATATCATCAAATAATAGAATCATGGCTTAGAATGGCTTAGGATGGAATGGAACATTAAAGATCATCTAGCTCCAGCTTCTCTGTCATGAGCAGGATTGCCAACCTCCAGGTTGCCCAGAACCCATGCAACCTGTACTTGAGCGCCTCCAGTGATGAAGTACCCACAGCTTCTCTGGGCAGCCAATCCAAATATCATAGACTGTGACACACCATTTTACTGATCAAAGATCATTTCATAGTTAATGTGGATATAATGCCAAAATAGTGGTCCACCCTTTGAACAATTATAAGCAGGAGTTGAACTCAGTGACCCTTACGGATCCCTTCCATCTTGGAATATTCTGTGATTCCATGATAATAGTGGAGTGGTCATCAGAAAGATATGCCTTTGGTATTGGTCCACTATAGTGAGCGATGGAAGCGAAATTATTTCCTTAGAGTTTCTTACGTTTTCAGATTGTGATGAAAAGAGGAAATAAGTTGGCTAGGACACAGTGTAATGTTGAAAGTAGGTGTTTAGTTGAATATCAGGCATCTGCTCTATACAGGTGGGAACTCAGGACAGACAGAAAGAAGGTAATTGACAAGGAAATAACTTGCAGCAGGGATCACAGTTGGTTGCACAGCTCTTGTGCGAACACTGTGATGCTTAACCCGCATTCATAGAAACAGATCGTAAAATGAAACAGTATCCAAAAGATGTGATTATTGTCACAACTCACTTATTTAGGTGTAAGATTTTAATGGAAATTGCTCCTAGGTATGCTACCTAATGCCCCAAAGTAGCATTTGTCACAAGTGAACAAACAAGGCCTCCCAGGCAAAATTTACTGAGAATTGTAATACAACGGAGTTGTTTAAAAATATAGATGAAGTTGAGAAGGAACATGAAGGGCACTGAATGTGAGCTTCAGATTAAAATCTGTCAGTGACTGATAGGTAAAGCAAAAGAATCAATGATAATATGCCGAAAGAAGAGAGTAAAGTATTATAAAAAACTTACTCTAAGAGAAAAAAAAATAAAATAAATGATAGAAATTAAAATTACAGATGAAAGTATAAATATTGAAACAGCACACTCAAGATAAAATAGAATGAAATAGAATGCTTTTTTCTCAGTTATAAAAAAACACAGGATGTAGGCATTTCAGATAAAATGTTTGCAAAAAAACAGACTTGGGCAACTTGTATCTATCCATGAAATTTTCAAGGAATTAAATATTAATTAAATAAAACTATGAGTTAAATAGTTTTAATCACTCAGTTTGAACACATTCTGTCAAATAAGGAGATTCCCACAGTATAGAGAATTGTTTATGTAGTCTCAGTATTTGACAGAGCCAGAGATGAGGCGCTCAGATGCAAATCTCTACTGAAGTGATGATAGAATTAACCAGCAATGTTCTTTTATCCTTCTCTGTCTTTATTAATATAATTATTCCCATTTATCATCAATTCTTTCAAAATAGGTATCACTTCTCACAAAAGTCTTGATCAAACAAATTGTTATATATATATTTTTAAATATATTGATGTGACTCATAACGGCAGCTGATGTGACTATCTTTCCCCATACAATTTGAAATGATACCAGGTAGTATTTTATTTAAAATAAGAACAGAATAAAAGGAAATTTTAAGAACTGATTACAAAAAGATTAAGATCCAGATTTTAAAAAGAAAATGTTCAGGGTAATATTCTCTGTGTACACCAGTCATTGCTTGACAGCCCAATATTATTTTAGAGGGCAGAGAAATGGAAGGATCAGTTGATTACTTTTGGCTGCAAAGTTTGCAAGGAAGTACAAGACTGGTGGAATACCATATTACAGGAGAAGTTGATGCTGTTCCTGTCTAATCTGGTGTGCTTTAAAGAATGGTTTAACCATTTTAAAGACACTCTAACACTGATTATTTGAGGTTCTATACATTATACATACTGTGTTAAGAGAATAGCAGTTTTATTTAAAAAGTCATGGTAGTCTGCGATGGTTAAAATTGGGCATGCTTTAAGACTCATTTGGATCACTGCTGACTGATTGGCACTTGCCACAAGTGGGTTATTCCCGTCCCCACAAGACAGAACTTAGGTGTCTAATTAAAGATAAGTGATATACTCTGTGGAATTCACCAATGGCTAATATTATGATAAATTAATCCTGTCTTTTGCCTTAATCAGTGTAAGAAGTGTTTACACATCAGTATAGGCTCTTCAGGCTAAATTCTGATCACAGTTGCCTAACAATGGGTTTGAGCATTATTTAAGCATCTTCCTCAGTCTTCAGTGGAATGAATCCCTAGATATTTCATGATGTAACAGAAGTCAAGTCCATGACTGAAATGACTGAATATCCTTTTCGTGATCTGACCAGAGGGAAATTCAGTGCAATCAAACCTTGCAACCAAGGCTACACTACAGGAAAAACAGAGTCCCTGTACATGCCCTCAAAATGTATTTTTGGAAGGTCTCCATGTCCTTCATCTTGGTATTAGACTCCTCTATTTATTGTTACTATATATTTTTAGTCCTATCCAGTTTTA
Organism: Odontophorus gujanensis; assembly: GCA_013399175.1. Classification (NCBI taxonomy): domain Eukaryota; kingdom Metazoa; phylum Chordata; class Aves; order Galliformes; family Odontophoridae; genus Odontophorus; species Odontophorus gujanensis. The sequence goes on from VXAB01012530.1 coordinate 224,773, forward strand.
CACAGATAGTTGGCCTTTATATTTCTGCAAGTTGTTGTAAACCATGGTAGTTATTCCTGTCTCTCTTGAGCATCAGTATTTTTGGTGCTGGCATTTGTTTGGGTTAAGAAAAAGAGTTTTCAAAAAGCACTTTAATTCTTATTGGACACATGGCAAATAGATGAATAAATATTGATTTAATGCCTTTTACCCATTTTAGAGGAAAATGGTCTTGTACGAATGGAGTTGATTAGATCATTGTAGAAAACTTTAATTACAAAGGAGTTACAAACTGGGACACATTTAAATTTTTCATCAGGAGCAGATAGTTTTATGGGTTTCTAAATAAAGTCTATTAGACAATTGTGCAAAGTCTGAAATAATAAGGAGCAATATATGTGCAGAATATCTACATAATTTATAATACATTCCAGAAATATGCAGGAAATTAAACAGAAAGACAGAAAGAGAGAAATATCTTGTTTCACACAGAAAAACTACAGTTATGAGGCCTTAAAGTAAGTATTTTTTCCTCATTTCAAGCAATTAGATTGTTTGTGGATTTTATAGATTTTATATTGCTTTTTCCTTTATTTTTATTTTTATTGTTATTTTTTGACCTTGGTCTTTGGAAGCATCAAGTTTCATTAAAATATGAAATGTAATATTTCTGAGTTAATGAGGAAGTTAACTAACAACATAGCCTTCTGTGGAATTATTCATCATGTAAAGCTGAAAACAAAACCCTGTGCAACCATTCATAGATTTCTTCAAAATTTATTCAGATTCTTGCACATCTTGTAAATTCAGCAATTAGTTGCTGAGATAATTTACATTCTTCTTAGTACTACACCAGCTCAACGTAGTTCAGAGGAGAACCTGACATGCTGTAAAGGGATTTCTCCTGAAATATGAAAAAAATATCATCTCTTTGAAAAAGCAAGAGGCAAACAACAGAACCACAGAAATAACCCTAGATGCTTTAACAGTATCTATTCAGCAGCAGTAATAGGAATAGTTTTATTTTAAAAAAAAAAAAAAATTCCTCCCACAGAAGCCGAATAAATACACAATATTCAGAAGGAAAAACAACAGAATTTGTTTACTTGATAAAAAATAAAGCAAGTTAAGTCCTTTATTAAAATAAACACATTTCCATTTCTCATATTTGTCTGAATTAACTTGATTTTCTCATCCCAAAAGCTTGTTTTAATTAAATTATGATTTTAATGATCAAATAATTTTTAGTCTCCAGGGCAGATTATTCTTTAAGTGATGCTGGTCTAATATGGCATAACCAGATTTCAATTAGCAGTATTGTGCTGAATCGATGCTAATCCAGGCAAGAAATCTGGATTCTAAGCTTTGTTATCCAACAAAGATGGGTGTAGGAATAATTTCACAGGTTACAGTTAATATCACTGATTTGACACCTCTCAGTTGCAGACCAAATGTGCTTTTGTTAAGTAGAGGTACACAAACCTGGTGCTTACAAATTGAGGATTATTTGAAGGCTGTTTTTTCATGACATGGTCTCTGGACAAGGAAAAGTGTCAATTTTTTCTGTTAGGAGAAATAGTTTCCAGGTCATCCTGGATTTGAAAAAAATAAAGGTCAAACACCTGGGATTTTTCTAACCTGCTTTTTCTGTTCTACATCAGCAACAGTGTTAAATGCTTCTACTCAAAGAAGATTGTGGTCAGATTTGTACATACAAGACCATCTTCGAATGTTTGCTTTTATTCAATCAAGCACCAGGGCAAAACATGCAGCACTCTCTTAGGCTAAGTAACAGCAAGCCAACTTTGTATTCGCCCATGAAGATCTACTGCAGTCCTAAGGGAGTACTTGTTTACCAAAAAGTGTGTTTGTCGTTTTCTAACTATACCACTAGATATAACAAAACAGATTACACCTGCATATACATCTTGTCTTACATATATACTTAGGTCTTCCTGGTTACAGCCATGATAACAGCCAGAGAGGTTGTGAAGTGTCCTCCTTGAAGATATTCAGAACACAACTGGGCATGGTTCTGGGTACCTCTGGAGATATTAGTTAATTATATTATAATTATTATAAGTTAACCATTCTTGGATTCTATGATAGGAAAATGCCTATAATTTTTCCCCAGCAAGTCTTAGGCAGGGTCATCAGTTCATGAAGCTAGGAAAATGACAATAGGGGCAAGTTATTTCTGTCTTACAATCTTTTATAAAACTATTTGAGTCTTCCCGAGTATTAAAATAATGAGGGTGAGGTATTGAAATAGGTTGTCCAGAGAGGTGGTGGAAGCCCGATCTCTGGAGATAATCAAGTTCAGGTTGGACAGAGCTCTGAGCAGCCTGATCTAGCTGTAGGTGCTCCTGTTCATTGCAGGAGAGCTGGACTACATGAACTTCCAACTCAAATGATTCTATGATTCTATGGTTTTTCCATTCTCCTGATCTTAGCCAGACAACACATTATTATACGTATAACTCAGTAATGCTAAAAATGGCATTTTCCTATACTTATATCCTTATATCTCCTTACCTTAACTTACCTTAAGAACACATCTACTTCTATATTTACACTAGTTAACAGTTTGGCATAAGCCTTTTATCAGGAGTACAATAAGGAGAAGAAAGAAGATTGTCAACACATATTACTTCTCCCTGAATCTATATTATATTTTGCATACAAAAGTTAGTAAATCAAATCAGACATGCAGGCTCAGATATCAAATATCTGGTGCATCAACAGAAGTTAGAGGAGAAACAAATATTATAAGGGATTCCAAACACCTATTTTGTAAAGCAAAGTTGAGGGATGTTCAACTTGGGGCTACATTTTGTCCATCTCTGTTTCTAAACACAGTGGAAGGAGTCTGAATCTGGGAATGTATTTATCCCAGTAGATAAAACTGTGTCAGACACCAACTTTTGACATTGTCACAACTGGTTCCTTGCCAACATAGTCCCTGATATGGGATACCTGGGCATACGAATCTAGTTTATATTAAGAAGAACCTATAAGAACTGCATGTGCTTTTTTCACATATATAATAAAGATTGTGACTGTGAAAACTTGACACTACAGATGTCAGTGGAAAAATTTTCATCTATTTAAGCAAGAAATTTCACCTTGGATATTTATTCAAACTTTCTGTGCGTAGCTAAGTTGACTAGATTCCTCAAAAGTGCTTATTTTCTTATGGGTAAGAGTTTTTGTCTAATGGGTGCAGAAATTTGTCTGCTGCACAGAGACACAGTGAGGACTGATTAGTTAATAACCTGAAAGCACTATAGAAGTAAGTAGAATGCTAAGTATTGGCATTTTCTCTTGCAAAAATACTTCAGAAGAATCTGACAGCTTCATGTCAGGACTCTCAAACATGAATACTGGATATGTCCATCTGATTTTTCAGTACTGCACGTGGCACTTAGGATATAATAGTATTATTATATCTTAGGATATAATAGATAGTATTGTATGAGATTGATTGATGCTTTTGATGAGATAAAAAAATGTTGGAAGCAAATGAAATTTGGTGAGGTTTTTCCAGCAGATCATTTTTAAAGTGTAAGTACTCGTTTGTTGTTTTCTCCTTTTTCTTTGTCTTTTTCTTTGTCTTTTGCTATTTATTTTTCTTTTCAGAGTAGCTCAGCAAGGCTCCAGAAATCAGAGAAACTCTGTGATATGCAGTGATCCATAGGCAAGGCCTTACTCCATCTTTAAGGGGAGGTTACGTGAATCTTAGTCCATTCACATAATAGGGGGACCAAAAGAAGTCAGATCCCCATACTCTATCTAGGAAAGATAAATGTGTCCATTCATAATTCCCATGACAGATGCTAATGCTCCTTAGAGGAGAGAGCTGAACAGCTCCTGAATTGACTGAGGAATTGCTGCAGTTTGCAGCTCAGCATACTAAACAGAACAGACTTGGTTTATTTTCCTACACTAAGCTATAAACCATGCAATTCAGGAACTTCGTAACTGGTCATAAAACTGTTGCCAGCTGTATGCCTGTATGCCTTGTTCAGAAGAGCACAGGAGACAGCTGTGACATAAATCCTCTTCAATTCCCCCAGCACACTCCAACACCAAATACAAGCAACTGTGCAAAATGAAGGTGCCACTAGAAAAAAAGGTCTCCAGGAGGAGTGGGAGCCGATGTGCACTCTACACTCTGGACTTTCTTTCTCAACTGACTCTACAGGGAGACTGCAAGGGCAGCTCCAAAAGTAATACCTCCCTTTTTATTATATTGGCTCACGATGTCAGAGGTGGATGCTGGTGCTATGACAGTAAAAACTGAGCCTTCTCACTAACATTCTGTTACATTTTGTTGTCATGAGACAGGCGGCAGCAGAAGTGCAGTCTGACAAAATGGCACCTGAAATGGAAGTGCATATGAATTTCTCCATGAGGAAAAAATGACATTCATTTGATGCTTGTTGAATATTTATGGAGACCAAACACTGGATGTCAGCACAGTGAGATGGTGGGTGGTATGTTTAAGCAATGATGACAATGGGTAACTTCTGATGGTGCAGATTTTTCAGAGCTTGGAATGCAGGCTCTTGTTCATCACTGGAGAACATGCAAAGCTAATAGTGATGACCATGTTGAAAAATTGTGCTTTTCAAATGAGAATTTGCTTTCACAAATTGTGCTTTTGTTCCTTTTGCATCAGTTGTAGTTTCCATGGAAATAAATAGAAGGTATTACTTTTTGAGCTACCTTCATAGTGCAGATCTGATTCTGACTCCATATGTATTTGGAATGAATGCAGATATGCACTGCTTAAGTTAGCAAAACTCATGAGCAGATGTCAGAGTTTTAACGCTGTGTTTGTTTCAAACCCTAGAACAAGACTGCCAGCCTAAGGACAGTGGCTACTACTGTAACTTGAATGCTCTACTGAGAAATACGCTTTATTTATTAGACCTTCACTCTAATCATCAGTCCTTTTACACGTTCTGGCTGTAAAAAATCTAATAAAACAGCAAGTCCTAGCATTTGTTTTAACCGTTTTTGCTTTCTGTCTTGTTTCTCAGATATTGCCTAGAACATTTTATTCTTCCTGAAAACAGTTATGATCCCCCTGTGTATGATATTAAACAGCCGTGTTGTAATCAATGCTACTAAATCTGAAGTAGCTCCTGTGACTTCAGGTATTGATTCTCTTCTGCTCATTTATTTCAGTTTTGTAAAACACTGCGGTATTTTCTTCATACAGGATCATATTTCAGGCTTGGATTTCTCTGTGATTGCCACCAACATTCAGTATCTAGAGATTCAGAAAAGGTTCATGTTATATCTTTAAGCATTCTCCCATGCTGACAAGGTAACGTCTGTGGCTATAAAAAGTTCATGCGATCTCCCCCTTAAGCACAACAACATGTGGTCCACATTTACACTGTTGCTTTCCCTGGGATTATTCCACTGGTGTTACTGAGACTATAATTTAGACTACAGTATTCCACTCACGTACTTGGTTCAGCATTGAGTTGGTTGGTCAATTATTGTGTTATTTTCAGAACAACATCAGAGACATTCTGTGCGTAATTCCAGCCTGTAGCAATCATCTTTTTATCACTGCTCACCTGGGTAATCTAAAGCTGGACTCTGAGGCACAAGCTCCAGTAAAAATTTAACTTTACATTTGCATTTTCTGTAAATGAGTTGGAGTTCTGACTGATTAAGACTACATCCTTTGGAAAGAACACTACTGTGGATTTGCACCTGCAAAATTATCTGTGCCACTGTGGCTATTACATCACAGTTGACTGTTGACCACAGCAGTGCAACAGTCTCCCAGGTGTGGGATTTTGCACTTGTTTTTGAGCTTTGTAGAATCATAGAATAGTTTGAGTTAGAAGGTAAATTTAGAGGTCATCTAGTCCAACTCCTCTGCAATGAGCAGGGACACCTACAGCTGGGTCAGATTGCTCAGAACCCCAGCAAACCTAATCTTGAGTGTCATCAGGGATAGGGCATCCACCACCACCTTTCTGGGCAACCTGATCCAGTGCTGCAAAACTTCATGTTTCTGCCAGCCCATTTCTCCTGCGTGTTAGGATTCCTCTGGATGGCAACATAGCCCTCTGGCTTATCAGCCACTCCTCCATATAGTCAAGATCTTGGTGGAGCAAGAGAGGAAATGCAAAGCCAAAGTTCAGTGGTGGGGAAATATGGAAGACTCAGCAGGGATCTCTACCAAAAATAGGGAAGAAATATGGGCAAGACCACTGAGGAATATCTTAGTTAAAAATTCTCTGATAATCTCTGTTGAGACAAGACCTACAAGTATAACATTTTGCTAAGACAAAAGTAGCAAAAATAGATATAACTGATTGATCAGTGTCACACACGTAACAGACAGATGACTTTCATCACAAAGAGGCAGCAATTTAGCTCAGAACTGCACAGACTTTGAATAAAGAAAGTACTTCACTATCAGAAAGTTTCAGGCTTGTTTAGCATGCATGTACAATACCTATTCCTCTGGATAGAGAAGAGACTCATCTGAACTAATGAAAGATTTCTATTCATGATCCAAAACGATGGAAGAACAGAGCCCAATTAGAATAGAGAAAGACAAGAAGGAAGGAACACAAAAAGTAAGCAAGGTAGATAGGCAGAGAAGTAGATAGAAAGGAAGGAAGGTAGGAAAAATTTTGAATGTTCATCACACTTTTACTTTCAAGCTCCTCAGTGAAGTTTCTATTCACTTTTTTTCTATCTTTCGCATGCTCCTGTTTGCTAGTTTACTAATCTTCACTGGGTCACCAGTTATTAATTAATTAGCCCAATGAGCAGCAATTTTTGGTATGTAATTCTGTTTCCTTCACAGGGACTAATACTGTTTCTAGTAAACAGCAGTCTTAGTGCTTAGCTCTCAGCAGGAGTAGCACAAACCCCTTAATTTCAGAAAACTTGTATCTATTTTACAGATATTTTTTTTTTACTTGTAATTCCACTGTATGGCAACTTCAGAGTCACAGCCTGATAGAGCACCTGGAGAAAAAGACCCGGTTAGCTCTGGGAGCACAGGCGAAGGCAATTCAGACCTCACTTAAGGGCTAACTGCCACTGAGGAAGGATCTCTTGTTGGAGATCTCTCTTTTGTGGAGTTTTTCTTGTGAGCCTAGGTCCTCAGAGTTAGGTGGGTGTTGCATTTTCTTCTTTCCTTGTAATATTTTCTCATTGTATTGATCCTGTTGCCGTTGCGTCCACACAAACAGTTCTGTGTGTTTTGTTACTCAGTGTGCCCATGTTGGTATATTAAAAAGCAATAAAAAACATTCTGAAGTGGATAACTTTAACTTTATGGTGTCCCTGTTATTTTATTTATTCTTTGAGTTTTTCTGCATTTGAAAAAGTTAGCAATTGTAATTTTTTCTTTTCTTGAGAAAGTTTACTAAAACAATACATAACTTCCACATTTCCCAATTAAATGTGCTCTAACGCTTCTGTTTACAATGCTCCCTTATTCCTATTTGCAAATCTATTACTACATAAAATGAAATAACATTGCATTAAAAAATGTACCCGTTTTTGTTACCCAGCTTATAACTTCATAACACTTTCTGCTTCCAGGAATAACTCTGGTAACTACCAACAATAAATGTTGTTTGTCACTTCATTTTTATTTCCCAAAAGCAAAATGCTTAAAAAACGTCCCTTAAACAATGGCATCTGCAGCACAATCTGTTGTGCAGTTCCTCTTTGGATTCAACAAACAGAAAATAACTCATTATTCAGACTGAATCATCAAGCTAGATAAGGGGCACCTTGCAACCCAATGGTGCTTTCTGCCTGTTGCTCAGTTACTAATTCCCTTCTATTTAGAGTCATATTTTAGGTTGTTCTTTTGCTTTGTATTGCCCATTTACTATACCTTCCAGTTAATTCGTTGCAGATAGCATATTTTCATTTAAGGACTAATTATGATGGGACTGTTCTGGTTCCACAAGCTTCTTATATGGGCTGTTGACTTATCTGACAGAAAATGAGGGTGTTTCTAATAAGCAGAATTAAATCTGGCCCAAGCAACACAGTGGAGAACCATCAGTCAGAAAGAGGCAATGTTGGACTTTCAACAATAGGGATGCTTCTGTCTTGCAGAGGGACTAGTGGTTTAGACCCATTATGGGACATCTAGGTGTCTAAAATTGCTTCTGATAAAGGAACCACGTTGCTACGAAGTGATGTTGTAGAATCAAAGCATATAAGAAGCAGCATAACCCAAATTATTTTCATCTTCTGAATAGAGATCAGCCGCTAATTCTCCTTATGAGCTGGCCTGGAGAAGTTGAGTGTCAGTTTCTATGTGGCTGCAATAAGATGCTTGGAGATGGTATTTGAAACAAGCCCTTCCAGGTATGTCTTAACAAAGAGCTTTCTGAAGGACAGCAACAGCATTTCAACACAGACATTTGAACAAGAAAACTACTCTTTTTTTTTTTTTTTA